>SSBO01000001.1:9666063-9868906 GCA_005281725.1 Wuchereria bancrofti
TTTTTTCTTTTTTTGATTAGAGTAAAAAATTTTTTTTAATTTTAATTTTTAAAATATTCACGGTATTTTAATTTATAATTTTTTTTTAAAAATTGATTCATTTTTAGTTTATGACAATTCTGATTTAATATTTATGGTAGTTTTTTCTTTTTTTTTTTGATTAGAGTAAGAATTTTTTTTAATTTTAATTTTTAAAATATCCATGATATTTTATTTCTTTTGAAAGTTGAAATTGCTAAATAGATATTTTTTCAAAAATGATATTCATTTTTTTCATTTTAATTAAATGAATTCTTAATATTTTATTGTAGGTAAATTTAACTTCCTAAATATAAAAAAAAAAAAACAAAAACTTCACTTTTCCATTATCACTAGCATTGACAAGTAAATGATATTCAGCAATCATTTCACGATCGAGAATTCCTTTCACAAAAATATTTCCGGTTACCGGATGGATTCCGAAATCATCATTTTCTTCACTCAACCGATAAGAAATTCTAGCATTTTGTTCGCTATCTAAATCTTTTGCTTGAACTGTTAGAATATCAGTCATAAGTTGAGCATCTTCCGGTACCTAAAATTTTCACCAATTTTCAAAAGACAAAAAAAAAATTAATAGAATTAAAAAAAAACAGTTACACCAAGAATAGTCTAAAAAAACACCAAGTAAACAAATATAGAAAAAAAAAAATTAAATAAAACCGGATTAAAAAAATACCAAAATAATAAAAAAACACAAACTGAAAATTAGTCTCTAATTATAAATTAGAAATTTAAAAAATTAAACTAAAACAGTACAAAAGAACAAATAAACAAAATAATTCAAAATGCTTTTATTTCTCATAAAGTTTATACACCTAAATCAATATTTGATAAAATTTGATTAAAAAAAATAATAAATAAATAACATTTTTTCTATCAAATAATCATATCAATGAACTCACATCAACAAAATACATTTGTTCCTTGAATTCAGGTCTATTATCATTAATATCGAGAATATTCACTATCACAGTGATATTAGACGAACGTGGCGGTATCCCTTGATCTTGTGCCTCTATTATTAACCAATATTTATTGATCATTTCAAAATCTAACTTAGCCATTAATATTAATTCACCACTTAATGGTCGAATTAAAATTGGACATTCTGGTTCACTTTGTAATAATGCATATAACACTTCGCCATTCTAAATTATTCTCAGATTAATTATTTTTCAAAATTTCATAAATTGTTATTTAATAAAACATTTATTACTTTAAATAACACTTTTAAAATTACCTATCAAAAATTTTTTAAAAAAAAAGAAACAAACTTAAAAATAGATTTATTTTGATTTATTTATTATTTAGATATTAAATGATAAATTACTGATAACCTTTCCACGATCCTTATCATATGCTTGTACAGCAAAAAATGGTTCATGTGTTGGATGATTTTCATAAATATATGATTCCACCTTATTTAACTCAAAAATTGGTGCATTATCATTGCTATCAGTTAATTTGATAAGAACTTGTGTGTAATTCATTTCACCATTTTCCATTGTTGCCTGCAAAAAAAAGAAAAAAGAAAGAAAAATCATTACCTGATAATATTATCATTGATATCAGTTAATTTGATAAGAATTCGTGTACATAAATAATTTAATGAAATTTAAATTAGTAATTACCTGTATATTAAGTAATAATTGCTCCCATTTATCAGCATCCAAATATTGTGCAATGCTAATTTGACCATTTTTAGCATCAATTGAAAAGAAATGATCAGGATCACCGGAATATATATTATAATTTACCGGAAAAAATCCTTTAGCTTTAACCTGAAAAAAAGAAAGAAAATTAAATAAATAAAAAATTAAAAAAAAACATTAATTAAATTTTGTAAATTAAAAGAAAATTAAATACTTACTTCACCGATTGTAATACCTGGAAGAGTTTCTTCTAAAACATTAAATTCGTATAATGCAGTTGTAAATTGTGGAATTAATATGGAATTACTGATAACACTGATATGAACAATAGCCTAAAATTTGAAATTTTTTTTAAAATTAACTTAAAAATAAAAGATGGTGTAATTTTTTTTTATAAATTATTAAATAAATTACAAAGAATTGCAAATTACTATTATTTTTTCCTTCCGGAAAAGATTCCGGAAAAAAAAAAACTGTAAATTATACCTTTTTCTCGCTAACTAATCCACTTCCATCAATAGCTTCCACTTTCAAATGATAATCTTTTTTTGATAATTTATTTTTTACATATAAGCGACCTGATTTTGCATCCAGTCGGAAAACATCCGTATCCGATTGATCGGTTTCAAATCGATAACGTATCTTAAAGAAAACAGAATTTAGAAATGACGTTAAAATAGAATTTAGAAATGACGTTGAAATAGAATTTAGAAATGACGTTAAAATAGAATTTAGAAATGACGTTGAAATAGAATTTAGAAATGACGTCAATTGCGTCATCTAAGTATTAAAACAGATAAAATTAACAATGAAACACCTAAAATACAAATGAAAATTTAAAATCTTTTAATATCTTTTTCACGTAAATGCTACCTTAAGTATACTTTATGATAAATATTACAAATGCTTTTTGAAATAGTCAACAATGAATAAATAATTTCTAATCTCTTATCATCTTATCAATTTATTTTCTTGCCCTTATAACTATGATAAAAGTTTAGAGAAGAAATTTTTTTTTTTTTTTAATATTTCAATAAATGCGGCAAAAATTTTTTTGATAAAAAATGATATTAAAATAATTTTACAAACCTTTCCATAAATTTTACTATCAGCATCATTAGCTGAAATTAGTACTAGTAAACTATTAATTGCTACGTTTTCTCGTATTGAAACGTTATATTGTTCCGGATGAAATATTGGTAAATTATCATTTACGTCTTCCACGTGAATATTTACCAATGCTCGACTGAATCGTCCATCTAAAAAAATTAGCAATGCTCTTTTTTTTTTATTATTTTATTTTATAGCAATGTTGCATGGAAATTAATTAAATTAATTAATTTCGTTTTTTTTTTTTGGAGCATCTGCGAAATAGATTAAAGAGAAGCGCAATTGTCCTGCTAAAACTCATAAATCTCACTCGTAATAAATGCATCCATCTGTCAATTTTTGCTACTTATGCGGCAAAGTACTTAAAAGAAAATTTGCATTTTGCGGAGTTGTGCATAAATTAGTTGTCTGAGCATTTTGAAAATTTCATCTAGAATTGATTAAATGTCACCATCTGTTACCATCATTTTATGATGAGTAATATTAGCGCTCAATTGTGCAGCATGCATTTTACATGCAATTTGCATTGCAATAATAAATTTAATAAATTAATAGCAATTAGTGAAAATTACTCATTCTACACGTTTTGAAATTATTTACACGTAAATGAATGTGAACTGTGCACGTAATTGAATAAATTATTTAAAGTATAACTTAAGCACTAACTTATATTATGAGCATAAACATGAAGTTGATAAATGGTGCATTGTTCATAATCAAGAATTGAATCGAGACATATTGTTCCGGTTTGTGCATCAATTCGGAATGGTTCTTTAACCGGATCAGTTTTTGATGATAAACTGTACTGCACATTACTTTCATTGCCACAACTATTATTTGCTGTTACCTTAAACAATTAGTATAAATCATTTGTAATTGTATTCAATAATTCCAAACTTTACTTTTTCCCTTTTATCTCCATGGAAACGATCGATTATAATATATTTTATTTCTCTCTCTCTCTCTCCCTCTCTCTCTCATTCTCTCCCTTTAATTACTTTAAAGTTTAACTATCTTTTAGCAATATAAAATTTATTGAGTCAAATAGTCTACGTAGATTTGACAGATAATTATATTAAAGATTAAATCATTTAATGATTTCATTAAGTATTGAATTAATTAATTTTAAATTTACAGAAGAATGTCATTGAAATGTATGCCTCTGTTATTACTTAATATGGGCAGTGAAATGATTTATATTTTGCAGCAACGTTTAAAGGTATTTTGATTTCTTTCATAATTTTCATAGAAATTTATAAAATATCTTAGAAAGAAAAATTTTGACATTAATTTAAATATGGTAAAATTTTAAATTGCTAACTAGTCGATAAAATTGAAATTGTTAGAATAAAAAAAATTTTAAAAAAAAGTATTTTGATTTCTTTAATAGAAATTTATCAGATATTTTAGAAAGAAAAAGTGTGAGAAAGAAAAATTTTGACATTAATTCAAACATTGTAAAATGTTAAATTTCTAACTAATCGATAAAGTTGAAATTGTAAGAATAAAAAAAAGTTTTAAAAAAAAAAAGTGTTTCAATTTCTTTAATAATTTTTTATAAGATATCTTAGAAAGAAAAAAATGTGAGAAAGAAAAATTTTGACATTAATTTAAACAACGTAAAATTTTAAATTGCCAACTAATCGATAAAATTGAAATTGTAAGAATAAAAAAGGTTTTAAAAATTTAAATTTTGAATGTAAAAAAAAAATTTTTTTTTTAAGGCTCAAAATGTTGACAAAGTGAGGATGACACAAGTGCTACGTGACATTTCACATATTCTATTCAATACAATATTTTTAAAAGAATTATTTAAGCCACAATATGTTTGTAGCAAACAAATTATGCGACTTTTTTTCGAAAAAATTATTCATTCAACCATTATGAGACTTAATGAAATGAGGTAATTCAAATTTTCTACATTTTCTTCATTTAATATTTTACAATTTTAAATTATTTTAATTAATAAAATGAGATAATAGAGAAATTTGTTGCATTTTCTTCATTTAATATTTCTCAAATTTAAATTATTTTAATTAATAAAATGAGATAATAGAAATTTCCTACATTTTCTCAATTTAATATTTTACAATTTTAAATTATTTTAATTAATAAAATGAGATAATAGAGAAATTTGTTGCATTTTCTTCATTTAATATTTCTCAAATTTAAATTATTTTAATTAGTAAAATGAGATAATAGAAATTTGTTACATTTTCTTCATTTAATATTCCTCAATTTTAAATTATTTTAATCAATAAAATGGGATAATAGAAATTTGTTACATTTTCTTCATTTAATATTTCACAATTTTAAATTATTTTAATTAATAAAATAAGGTAATAGAAACTCGCTACATTTTCTTCATTTAATGTTTCACAATTTTAAATTATTTTAATTTAAAAAAAAGAAGTATTTCCTTATTGATTAATATGTAATTTGACTATTTCAATTTTTTTCAACCTATTTCAATTCTTATTTCCTATGCAATTTTATTTAAGTCATTTTTTTTTCTTGTTTCTTTCCTTTTTTTTTTAAGCATGGATAAATTATATGCATTGATGACAATGACTTACAAATATCAACTTCAACTTTGTAATGGACCTGAAAATATCGTTTTTATTACGCTTAATCATTTTGATTGCGTCCGTGAAATTTTACGTGATGATGAAAAATTGAATCAATTCTTAGACGTAGCTCATCGAATGGTTTTCTTTTTTTTTTTCTTTCATTTAATTTTTTCTTGTTGAAAAAAAGAAAAAACGAAATAAATTGAGAATAATTTTAGAATAATATTAATTAATGATTTAAAATCAAATAAAAATATCATTTTCTTCCTTTTCTGTTTTGTATAAAAAATAAAATTCTTAAATTGTGAAATATTATCGTAATGAGATAATGATGAATAATAATTAAACGATAATTAATTTAATTATTTAATCAATTCTAAATTATTTCACTAATTTAGGTTATTATAACTTATCATAAAATTCCACTCTGGGAGCAAGCAATGATTCGAAGCTGTCTGTTAAATTTTTTTCAGGTTTGAACAAAAAAAAAAAAGAAATTCAAGAATTGAAAGTGTTTTAACTAATTAAAAATTATTATTTCAAATGTTCAATAATTTTTTGATCGATACTTAATCAATTATATTTTACAAATGAAACTAATAGCAATGATTTATTAATTCTATCTAATAAAATTCAGTTTTTCAATAATATTTTGTCATTTATAATTTGATTTAAATGAATTAATTTTTAATTTAAGGATTTACGAGTGAATATATCATTGTTCGTACGTGAAAATAAGCAAACGGATGAAGGATATTTCATTCTTTTTCCGGAAACAAATTATCAATTACCTTACAATGGTAAACCACCTGGAATGATAAAATATTTTGAAAGTAATGGAAAAATTCGTTCCGAATCATTCGTAACCGATGATGATGTCATTTCATATAAGCCATGCAACACCAAGGTAAACAAAAATTTTAAATTTTCAACCAAAAATTGAAATGAATAATTTTAATTACGAATTGTTACTAAAAGCTATTAATAATTTTTTAACCGAAAATTGAAATGAAATGAATAATTTTAATTACGAATTGTTACTAAAAGCTATTAATAATTTTTTAACCGAAAATTGAAATGAAATGAATAATTTTAATTAAGAAATGTTAATAAAAGCTATTAATAATTTTTTAACCGAAAATTGAAATGAAATGAATAATTTTAATTAAGAAATGTTAATAAAAGCCATTAATAAATTTCCAGTCAAAAATTGAAATGAAATGAATAATTTTAATTACGAATTGTTACTGAAAGCTATTAATATTAGAATGTTATATTAATTTTTAAACGGTTTTCAAGTTAATTTATTCAGTCCATACGAATATATACAAAAGCTATATTTATATATTTCACTAAATTTATGAATAAATATTTTAGGAAGAAGAAATAGTAAAAAAAAAAGTACCAATATGTTATACTTAAATTATTTTTATACTAATTTAATTATTGATCATTTCAGGGAAGTACAGAATTGAATAAAAATGATAGAGGTACAACATTAGGTTGTAATATGTATGTGTCACCAGAAACTTTGCAGGTTGTTTTTTTTTTTTGAATTTATTAAAAATTTTAATTTGAAAAGATGAAAATAAAATTGAATAAAAGTTTGTTATACAATAATATTCTCTTATCATAATACAAAAGAATTAATGTGATATTTTAACATTTGTTAATTAAATAGATGATAGTGAATTTAAATTTTACTCAAATAAATTTGTTTCTTTTATTTTAGTAATTCCTAAATTTCAGGTAAAAAGTGATGGAATAATAATGAAATCCGAGAAATCATTACCAGATGATGAATTACAACTATTATCAGCACTAATTATCAGTCCTGAACAAAATCAACAAAAAGGTTTTTCTCAATTAAAATTTTAACAATTTAAAAAAAGAAAAAAAGAATCGAATTTACAGAAAAAAAAAGTTGTTGTAAGGAGTATTCCTATGAATTGTATATTTTTTAAATTTAAAACAATTAATAATCTGTTTATTAATGTTATTTTGTTTTTTTTTTGTTTATTTTTTAAATTTTAAAATTTAAGGATTTGAATTGAATTTATTTACGGATGAAATGGAGGAAAAAACATTTGTACAAGAATATAATAAAACAATCACAGCAATTACTCATATCGATGCCAGAATGCATCGCAAAACGCTTACTGCAGCGGTTGCTGATGTAAAAAACTTTTTTTTCTTAAATTTCAAAAATTTAAATTGAATTTTAATTTTTAAAAATGAGAAAAATTTCATACTTTATTCACATTCTTTTTTTTAATGCTTTTATTTCTCGTAAATTTTTATTACTCATTTTCTTTCATATATTTTTCCGTGTTTTATCAGCTAAAATTAGCCTTGAAATTAATTTATGTTTTTTTTTTTTTGAAATAAAATTGAAATTGACAAATATTTTGTATATTTACATTAAGTATCAGAATGGATTATTTTTTAGAGATTAAATCTTTTTTTGTCTTTTGTTATTACTTATTCCTTTTATCTTTCTCCCCTAGAAATAGCTGATCAAATGAGAGATTATCAGAGATAAATTCCATTGAGAAATTATTTGATGGAGATGGCATCGAATAGTGTCGCTTATTGTCAAGGACACATTTAAAATGTCACATCGTCAACACTAGTCGAAACTATTACCGCTTAAGAAGAAAGATTGTTCACTCAATCTAAACTGTCAACTTTTAACATCATTAAATCGTTTTAAAGTAATACTAATTTGCATTATTACTTTGTTATCGTTCAGACAGACAGATTATACTATTTTTATTTTTATTTTTTTTGTAAGAGAAAAAGAAATTGAATGCTAAATGTGACATTTGTCATGTCAAAGATTATGGTGACACATGACATTAGCGTATCATCAATAAATCTTAATAAAAAAATATTTCCTAACTTTTATCTTCTTCTCTTTAATATTTATTTGAAAATTTGAAATATTTATTCCTAAATTTATATAAATTAAAAAAACAGAAAACTCAAGAAATTAAGAAAAATTTTTCAATTTTTTATCTCTTTCTAGTTAACTAAGAATTATGAAAAAAAATGAATAAACAAAATTAAGATAAGAAATAATTTTTAAACTCGTTGTATCATCTTGTTAATTAAAAAAACTTTGAAAATAAACTTTAAGATTTTAAATTTCTAGAATATTAATTTCTATTTTGTACTTATTTTTATGATATAAATTAAGTTAAATTCACTATAAATTAAATTAAATTTTAATAATAATAATTTTTTTTTTGAAAATATGTAAAATTTCAGTTAAAAATGGAAATACCGCTAAGAGAATCGAAAAAAGGCGAAGATATGCTAAATTTATTAGATGAAGCAGCAAATCGTTCAGATATGTCGGCTAGATCATCGTCAAAATAAAAATAAACACAATAAAAAGTTATTCAATTATAAGTGTCAAAGGTTAAAATATTGTTTTACAGTGTCAAAGGTTAAAAGTTCAATGACTAAGAAAATTTCTAACTATGAAATGTGTAAAAATAAATTCATATCTGATGACAATTTCTAAAATATCATCCCTAAACTATAACTTTATGATGCTGGAAGTAATACTAATTTAAGTAATTGTATATTTCAAAAAGGTTTGGTTTCATGATTGAAGCTTAAAGGTAAAATCATATTTGAGGCTTTAATTATTTAAAATTAAATTTCTAATCAAGTTGACTAAAAGGCATTGAAGCGGAAGTTCATTAGCGTGACATCAATTTATTCTCGTTGAATCACTAAATAATAAGTCATTAAAGGTAGATTATAAGGCAGTTGTAATCTTACTATCTTTTCCAAAATTAAATTTTGCAATAATTGATTGAAAGATAACAATTTTAACAATTTCATTTTTCAATAATTAATTGAAAGATGACAATTTTAGCAATTTCACTCCTTTTTTTTTTCAATAAAAAATATTTTTCTTTTTTTTTTTTTTGTATTTGAAAGAAATAATTGAAAGTTAAGTAAGAGTAACTTT
Source organism: Wuchereria bancrofti (assembly GCA_005281725.1). NCBI lineage: Eukaryota > Metazoa > Nematoda > Chromadorea > Rhabditida > Onchocercidae > Wuchereria > Wuchereria bancrofti. Next base: position 9,675,423 of record SSBO01000001.1, read on the forward strand.
TTAATCTTTTTTTTCAAATGAATCATACATAAAAGCATTTAGTGTCTTATCATTAACCTTAAATACATTTATCATTATTATCAGTACTACTTTTTTTTTAAGAAGAATCGTTAATTTTTATCAATGAATCATCTCAAATTTTTTTTAAAGTTTTTTTTTTTCTTTTTGGTTGTTTTATATTATTGATAATTTTATTTAAAAAGAAAAAATAAATTATTCCCTCTTTCTAATCATTAAAAATGGATTAGATGCTGTTAATCATATCCAATTAAATTTTGATTACAATAATTTTTACTATCAATTATTCTTCTTTCACTTTCATGTCATCCCTTCTAGCTATCATCGAAATGATAAAATATTTGTGTGATAATTATATCATTTAAAATTACATAAATAAATTCATAATTATGCAACGAATTAAATAATTGAAAATTTTAATAAATTTTATTAAAATTTTGCATAAAATTTGTGACATTTTAATGTATTTAAATTTTAATCTATTGAAGTGTGTATTAATTCCATTGTGCTACAGAATATATTAAGGAATAATTATGAAAATGAATGTATGGTAATGATGATAATAGTAAAGTAGAGAAAGTGTAAATCCCTGTTTTAGTGAATAAAAAAGGTCAATGACCTTAGTAATATATTCAAAACTTTTAATCTAAGTTCATCTATCTTTGCTTCTCTTCAGGGTGTCGTGTCACCACATATGTTTACCACTTATTTCTGAAGAGTAAATAGTTGCATACAAAAGTCATCATTCACTTCGTTGCTTTCAATTTCATTTAAACTTGATATATTGATGGAATTATTTTGAAAAATGAAATAAATGACCTCATCAGATGACCATATGATGGGATTATTTAAAAATGAAATAAGTGACCAAACCCATCAGATGACCATATGATTGACTTTCTAGTCATGTCCATTTGAATATAACTGCGCTTCTTTTATGTTCAAAGAATGAACGATCATAAATTATGGGATTAATTTTAACAAAGTAAACATTTCAATATTTTTGCATTGATGCTACCAAAGATGAAATGCAAATGGAAAATGTCAACAATTTGTCAAATATGTAAACAAACAGAAGATCAATTGATCCAGCTTAACAGCTCAATCTAACCAAATACTAATTCAATAAATTCCCGTTAAATTTATTTAACTAATTCCTTATATAAACAGCTACCAAATATTAAATTATAATTTAAAAGTTTCAGTGGAAGACAGGAATTGTTTAAAAGATTTAAATGATTAATTCATTCATATATTTGAAATGAAAAATTAAAAATCAAGCAGTAACTAATTTCTTACATAAACAGCTACCAAATATTAGATTACAATTTAAAATATTGGATGGATGAATGAACTGTTTAAAAGATTTAAATGATTATTCATTCATATATTCAAAATGTATAATTTAAAATATTAAATGAAAAAATATTGAATTTAAAATATTGAAAATTAAAAATTATGTAGCATTTAGTATAATTCAATCGTTTATCATTTTAAACGACATTCAGGCATGACGAAGAATTTTGATCTTTCGTCATAAATAAAGAAAATTAAAACGACTAATTAATTAATCAATTAAATTCTCTTCTTCAATTCCTATTTTCCGCTTCCGTTTCTCTTACATTTCTGTTTAGTTCTTAAATGAATGTTTATTACTATATTTTTTGACATACTGTTTTTTTTTCAAAAAAAAAAAACAAAAAAAAAGAAAAAACTCAACACGAAATTGAATTTGAATTACACTTCAAGTATTTAAAAAGTTCTATTAAGCAATTTNAATTTCAAACCATTTAATTTCCAATTAATTTATCATCAAAACTTCTTCTTTTCCATTCAATGAAATATTACACTAAATGAAAAATAAAAGAAAAAAGAAACTAATAGTATTATGAGCTTATTAATTTATAATAAATTGAAGTATTCAAGTATTTAAGTAACAATTTAAATACATTTACTTCACTGTCATTCTTTTTTTTTTTATTTGCTACAATAATTTTCTTTTTTTTTTTTTTTTTTAAAAATCAATTCGTTTGTTATTTTGCGCACTTTTTTTTTCTTATCATTTCTTTTTCTACTTTTTTTTTTTTGATTTTGATAAATGATAAAATGACCTTGAGAAGACAAGTTCCTGGTTCCATATCCTCTCTAATGGTCAAATCATATAACGGTTTTGTAAAAAGAGGCGGTTGACCATTACTATCAATAATTTCAGCAATAACATCAACGGTTGTTGATAACGATGGAGTGCCAAAATCTTTGGCGCAAACACGAAAACGATGTTCTCGAATTAATGAACAATCAAACTGTAAACATTTAATTTTTTTTTTAAAAACTTTTTTGACTAATGAAAAAAAAATGGTAATAAAAATTATGAAATATAATTATTAGAAGGATTGAAATTTGTTTGATCCAAGAAATTAATTAATATAATTAATAATGTAAAAATGTTATGTTTAAAAATTTTTAAAAGAATGTAACATTTAATTTTTAAAAAACTTTTTTGACTAGTAGAAAAAAAATGGTAATGAAAATTATGAAATATAATTGTTAGAAGGATTGAAATTAATTTGATGTAAGCAATTAATTATGTTTAAAAATTTGTAAAAGAAAGAAAGAGAAAGAGGAAGAGAAAAAAAGGACAAACATTTTCATGAATGCTAAGAATACCGGTATCAGATTCAATTTTGAATAGATCAGTACCGGAAAGACTATAATTTATTCGTCCGTTTTTACCACTATCCAAATCTGTTGCATGAATTCGTACTAATTTATAATGAGTTGTAGATCGATTAAATATTACATGAATTAATGATTTTTCAAATTTAGGTGCATTATCGTTAACATCAAGTATCTGAAAATTGTTTTTAGATGAAATTTTTATCTAAAAATTTTATACATATTCCATTTGAATTATATGTTAAATTAGTTAAAATTAAAATTTACTAATTTCTATAAAAAATATCAAAAAAAATTTACCTCAGGAAAAATAGCAGGTAAATCTAGAAATCTTATATATACAATTCCATTAGAATTATATGTTAAATTAATTAAAATTAAAATTTACTAATTTCTATCAAAAATATCAAAAAAAAAATTTACCTCAAAAAATACCGGAATATTTAATAATTGTTTCCCGTGTGATTTCATAGTAAAAAATAAATTGTATTGAGATTTTTGCTCACGATCAAATGATCCACATGCAAGCACCAAGTAAATACCCAATGAATCGGTTTCTTTGATGCATAACGCATCACATCCATTTACAAATAATTCACTGTAATTTTAAAATTAATCAATTCAAAAAAAAAAAAAAAAGAAAATTATTTTGAATAAATGTTTTGATTTTTTTTTTTTTTTAAAAATTTTAATTGAATAAATAAGAAGAAACAATCATAAAAGAAAAAAAGTGTCAAATATTTTCGCTTTTTTTATATATTTAAATTCAAAAAAAAAGTGTCAAATATTTTTACTTTTTATATATTGAAATTTAAATTTCTTCAAATTAAAAATTTAAAAAAAAAAGAAGCAATGCACAAACCTTTTTTGAGGTGCATTTTGTACAGTAATCCGAGCAATAACATATCCTACTGTAATATTTTCATAAATTTCCGGTTTATTACTATCAGTAAGCCAAAAGATATCAAAGTTAATCTTTGATTGATTACTCTTTTCAACTGTAATTGTAAGAAAAGTTGTAGATTCAAGTGGTTGAGGTAATCCATGATCATTGGCAACAATTAACAGTTGATAAACTGAACCAGAAATGAGAAGTGTTGGATCAGTTACTCGTATTATACCACTTTCACCATCAATTTGAAACGGAAGTTTTAAATCAGAATGACTCTATAAAAAAATTAAATCAAATATATTTTGAAAATGATTTTAATTTATATAAGTAAAATATTTATATCATTTTTTACTTTTTTTTTAAGAAATGATTAAAAATGGAAAAAAGAGAAACAAAAAGGAATTAGGTGATCTACAAAAAAAAGAACAAAAAAAAAATGTTACAATTAAATCAAATATATTTTGAAAATGATTTTAATTTATATAAATAAAATATTTATATCATTTTTTTACTTTTTTTTTAAAGAAATGATTAAAAATGAAGAAAAGAAAAACAAAAGAAATTAGATAAAATTAAATGAAGGAAAAAAAGGAAGAAAGAAAAATGAGTTTATTAATTATTCTGACCTTTGCAATTGAATAAGCTACTCGAGCATTTTCTCCAAGGTCAAAATCTATGGCATAAACTGTTGCTACAATATCATTCATTGATACATTCAATGGGACAAAAGCGCCATATTCAGTTTGATTAAATTCTGGCGCATTATCATTTGCATCAAGAATTGTAACATTTACAAGCATTGTGCCACTACTAAAATATCATTTTTGGATTATTAATTATCATTGGGAAATAAACTGATCAAATTTTATTTGCATAAAATTCAATTGGTCATCTGATCATTATTATTTGATCATTATTTCATTCAAATTAGTTTTGACTTTGATTGTTTCTTTTTTTTTTGATCCACTAGGATTTCGTTTTCTTTCTATTTTCTTATCATAACTTATCATGTTTAGAGAAAATATTAAATAATTAATTATCACTAGAAACTAAGCTGGTCAAATTTTACTTGCATAAAATTAGATTGCTAATTAAGAGGTATTTTGGTCAATTTTATTTGATCATTATTTCATTCAAATTAGTTTTGAATTTCATTGTTTTTTTTTTGATCCACTAGGATCTTGTTTTTATCATAACTTATCATGTTTAGAGAAAATATTGAATAATTATTTATCACTGGGAACTAAGCTGGTCAAATTTTATTTGCATAAAATTCGATTGGTCAATTTTAATTGACCATTATTTCATTCAAATTAGTTTTGACTTTCACTGCTTTTTTTGATCCACTAGAATTTTGTTTATGCTATTTTCTTATCATAACTTATCATGTTTAGGGAAAGTACAAAATTATTCTTTTGTTTTTTCTTCCTTTTTTTTTAATAGCATTTTAAAATTTGTAACGATTGAATGCTTTATTTCATTTTTCCTTTAATCTATTTTCATTTTTTCACATCTTTTAACATCAATTTAATTAAGAATTTTTATGCTTTAAATAATATTTTTAATTACAAAAATTTGTTAATTTTAATAGCAATAAGCTAATAAATAATTTTTATGAAAAAAAAAAGAAAAACCTTTTTATTAAACAAAGCAATCAATACGAAATATTTAATATTCTACTGGGAATTTAATTGAAAGTTTTTAATAAGAATGTTCAATTATTTTATATGCAAATTTTTCTTTCCTAAAATTTACAAAAAAATTTTTGAAAAATAATACTTTGGTGGATTGCCACCATCTAATGCTTCAATTAATAATTCATATTGGCTGCGATATTCTCGATCTAATTGTCCATTTACAATCAAATCAACATGTAACTTTGAATTGATTCGTTTACTTGATAACCTTAAATTAAAAATAAATTATTAAATTACTAAATATTTTATAAAAAATGACTGATAAGTATATGTAGCACATTTCGAAATTAATAATAATTATTCATTCATGCTTAAATTTTTCATTTTATAAATAAATTCATGGCTAAATTTAACAAAACTATTTCGTCTTCATTTTCTTTAAATTTTTATATTTTATCATCTTTCATAGCAAAAAAAAAAATGAAATGAAATTTGAATCAAAATTGTTAAAATATACTTGAATGCATTATTGACATTTCCGGATAAGATATGATACCGGATTACTGATAATGGAGGTGAATCATTATCCACTGCTGGTGGTAATGAAATTTCCGAATTTAATGCAGCAAATTCAGAAATGGACACCTAAAAACTTTTTATTTTTTTTTTTCAAAGTGTATAATTGAATAAATTGTTAAATTTATTGATAGCTTTATAAAGAGAAATTTGTAAACAAAAGTTAAATTAAGTAAAATTACATTTACAATCTTATATTTCATTTATTGTTTAGTAAATTTGAAAATTTAAATTTTCCTTTTCATATAATTTAGTAATAATAGTATAAATGTCTTTTGTCCTCTTTACAACAAATGTGTTTCATTGGAGTGGAAAATATCCAACTGTGACAATCACTTTCATTCCAGGACATAATGTCACCTCATCCTGTCACTCTTCCGCCCTTTATTGTTAAATGTGGGAAAGAACGGATATTTCATTTCATCATATTATGTTCAATTTTTTTTTTCTTTTTTCTTTTTTTCCTTTTTTTTTTGTTTCAATTTGAAAAATTTTTCACATACCGAAATGAGTAAAAGGAAAAAAAGTGATAGAAATATTAATATTACAATAAAAAGATTTCTTTACTTTATTTAGTTATCAAAATTTTTAAAATATCTAAATTAATAAACAGTTTACTTTTATAAATTACATTTAATATTTAAATTAATAAACAGTTTACTTTTATAAATTAAACTTTTATGAATTACAAAAAAAATTTTTCGACTTATGAAAAGTTATAAATTAGCTAACTAATTTTTTTCCGCTTCATTTTATCTTAAATAAGCATAGTAAAAGGAAAAAAAAGTGGTAGAAATATTAATATTACAATAAAAACATTCCTTTATTTTTTTCAATTATCAAAATTTTTAAAATTTTAATTTCAATTAATAAACAGTTTACTTGAATAAATATGAAATTAAACTTTTATAAATTACAAAAAAAAATTTTTCGACTTATAAAAAGTTTAATATATAAATTAGCCAATTAATTTTTTTTTTCGTTTCATTTTATCTTTCATAAATTGAAGCTAAATTTTATTTCTTTACAATTTCATTAATTGAAATCGAAATAACAGGATGTTACCGTATTTCATAGAACGGACATTTACTGCGGCGGTAGCAAAAAGCTTTTTCTTTGGATTCAAATTAAAATGAGGTCAAATACATACACTTCCGAGGAAAAAAGAATGATAGAAAAGATTTAACCATTATTTGAAATGGAAATTTCTTATTTTTTTAATTTATTTATTTAATTTTTTATTTTATCTTATTTTTTTTTTTGAACAAACTTAACTTCAAACGAATTTTATGTCTTTCTATTTTCCATCATTAAAAAAAAAATGCAGAATTTCGAAATTTGCATAAGAATAATTTGAGAAATTTTTCGAAAAAATTTTTTTCAATTTAGAAAAAAATATCGAAATTTACAGTCTGCCAATTTTTCGATTACTCGCAATTTAATTCAATTTCCATTTTTTGTAATTAGCATAATTAAAGGAATTAATTTTTAATGGATATTGACTGGTAGTACAGAACTATTATGATTTATAAATATTTTCGATTGACTAATTAATTTTATAATTAATGTTTTTTTCTTTGAAAAAAAACCACTACCAAATTATCGAATAATAAAGCGTAATTTTAAATCAAAATTTGATTGCTTGGAAAAAAATATTTTTACAAATTGCTTAGAATAGAATAATTATTTGTGATAAGAAAATTCGACTATAAATTTAAATTGCATAATTTATATTTCTTCAATTTTTTATTTAAACGCATTTGTTTAATTTTGATTAATTTTTTTTAATTAATTTTTTTTTGTTTTTTTTTTCGCAAATGAATAATTAAAAATGAATACGTATGTTAGTCGAGGAAGCCGGAAAAGTTAACGTAATGTTAGCATAGTTAACGTAAATTAACGTAATATTATTTCAGTGTAAAATGAGTAATTAAGTAAACGTACGTCAATCGATGAAACTGGAAAAGTTGGCGTATTATCATTTTCATCAATAATATTCACTATAACATGAATTGCTTCATCTTGTGAACGATCTATGGGTATAGCAATTAGATGATATGACGTACGACGTTCGTAATCCAATTCACGTAAAACACGTATTTCACCACTTACTTCTTCCACCGCCAAATACTGCAATTAAAGCAAACACTAACACGTAATTCACACATCAATTTTAGTCTTTCAATAAAATTATTTTAAAATTTATAAATGATTTAAAGAATGAAATCAATAAAGTATCATTCATTTATATTTGACTTCCAAATTTTCCTCAATTATGATAAATGATAAGTGATAAGTGATAAGCGTTGATCATCCTTTAATACTTAGAAAAAAAGGTTCCTTTGGACAAAAAAGCAAAAATTATTTTTCAATTTATTTTGTCATTTCTTTTGCTTATATTACTTTTTGCTGACTTATCTTTTACATAGTATTTAATTTCCTTATCGATTTTTAGCTTCTTTAAAAAAAAAAAAAAAAAATTGCAAATTTGATTTCAGTTAAATGTACTTTACAGCTTGCAATGTTTTTTTTTTTTTTGGGAAATGAAACTAAATTTGTTTATTGATTGATTCAGTAATTTATTTATTTATAGTTAATATTATATTCACTTTGAATTTCAATTCTTCTTACAGAAAACAAACAGAAATAGCTTTTTCAATTTGTCTTTTTTCTTAAATATTTTAATGTAGAAAGTTATAAAATGAAATTTATTCCAAAAAATATGATTGAAAAAATGATGTGAAAAAGTTTAAAATAAAAAAGTTTTTTTGAATGAAATATCACATAGAACAGTTTCATTATCACTCCCATGGCGCTCTTCCGTTCTTTTTTCTTTTTTTTTTTGAATTTTTTTTTCGAAAATTTTAAAGTTTCCGCAAATTTTACGCTTTTTTTTTTCTTGTTGAAAATTTATAACAGAAATGAAATGAAAAATTAAAATGGTTACTAAGCACTTTAATGGACCAATAATAATGGTAGCACATTTTCGAATAATAATGCATCGATGACCTTACAAATTAACTGATTTCAATCCATTTAACCTCTATTTATAATTGATTTATTGCTTAATTATCCAACAGTTATGCTTCTATTATGGACATTCAGTTTTCCAATTTATTTAAATTGCTACAAATTGTTGTGAATTTTAAAATGTTGATAAAAGATTTGAAATTTTTCACAATTAAAAAGAGCAAATTATAGATTACAATATGTTATGATTTAAAAAAAAAAGAAAGAAAAAAGTTATATCAAAAACAAAAAACACTAAACACTGAAGTGAATTTTGTTTTTCTTTCAATATTTTTTGATAACATAAATTTGTTGTGCATTTTTCGATTTTTTTTTTTTAATTTAAACTAAAATGAAATACTTAATTTATAATGTTTAAAAGAAAATTTTTATTAGTAAATTTCACATTCAAAAAAGTTATATCAAAAAACAAAAATGAACATTGAAATGGGATATCTTTTAATGATATCTTATAAATTTGATGTGTATTTTTAGTTTTTTTCTTTAAATTTAAACTAAAATGAAATATTTTTAATTCATAATGTTTAAAAGAAAATTTTTATTAGCAAATTTTCATACTCGAAAAAGTTTAATATCAAAAAACAAAAATCAATGGATTTTGATTCCCTTTTAATATTTTTTTAGTAATACCTTATAAATTTGACGTGTATTTAAAATTTTTTTTCAAACTTTGAATTAAAATGAAATATTTAAAATTCATAATGTTTAAAAGAAAATTTTTATTAGTAAATTTCACATTCAAAAAAGTTATATCAAAAACAAAAATGAACATTAAAATGGGAATATCTTTTAATGATATCTTATAAATTTGATGTGCATTTTTAGTTTTTTTTTTCTTTAAAAAATCTAAACTAAAATGAAATATTTAAAATTCATAACGTTTAAAAGAAAATTTTTATTAGCAAATTTTCATACTCGAAAAAGTTTAATATCAAAAAACAAAAATCAACATTGAAATGGAATATGTTTTTTAATAATATCATATAAATTTATTATGCATTTTAGATTTTTTTTTTCTAAAAAATTTAAACTAAAATGAAATATTTAATTAATTTACTAGTAAATTTTCATACTATTAATGACTTACTTTTTCGGTTTCACCACTATTATCCGTATAAACAATATAAAAATTTGCTTTAATACCATCTGATGAAGTACCATTAATATAACCAATAATTTGTCCAAGTGATGCTCGTTCAGAAACATTAAATACTCTTTGCTGTTCACATATTACACTTTTTAAAATAATAATAATTATTATTATCAATAATTGATATATATACATTCGGATAATAGTAAATATTGGAGAATTATTGTAATATGATGGAAATGGATCGTTTTTATTTATGGGTTAAACCGCCCGAGGTCATCAGTAGAGGTCATCATCACATCATCATAGTCAATCTAAAAAGATAACTATCATTAGTAAATGATAATGATCAGTAAGATATCATTTTCAATTCGATCCATATTAACATCCGTATATTACATTATATCGGCATTAATGCTTTGATGTTTTTTTTTTTTTCTTTTTTTTTACAAAGGTCATTTTAAAACGATTTAAAAAGACATTTGAGTAAATAGAGTTTTTTCTTTTTTTTTTTTAACAAAGATTCATTCAAGTATTTCTTATTGCAAAACGATGATTTGAGATTTTCATACATTTCCTGAAATATATAGTTTAATAGTGTTCATAATATTTTTGAAATAATAAATGAAAGTATTGTTAACATTCCATTATTCAATAATTTAAATTGAATTTCAAAAAGTATTGACTAAGCCATTTTTATGTTAAATTACTTTGCACTATTGCTAGTAACATTTTTTTTTTTTACAAACTATACGTAACAATTTAAAATTTTGATTTCTTTATGAAAATTTAGAATTAAACAACATTACTGACAGTATTCTAAGGGACATTTTGAGGGAAGAATCGGTATCAGTAAAATTACTTTGACACATAATGATAGGGTATCAAAAAATGTTAGACATTCAATTTTGTATTGTGTTAAAAACAGGTTTGTTTGGAAAAGTATCATTTACAAATAAAGTGTTCGCTTGAATTATACACGAAATACAGAAATATTTCGAAATATATCAATCAGTAAAATAAGATAAGTTATGAAATTTTCTACTTATCAGCGATACATTTAATGATTTAATGATTTTCTTGAGTTTTGTTAATTTTGGAAAACAAAAAAAAATTTTTTAGAAAAAAAAAAAATAAGTAAATAGAGTGAAAATAAAATAATCAAGAAAAAATTTTTAAATCAGAAATTTTTCTTTTTTTCTTTGCAATTAAATCAAAAATATGGATTGGAAGAAAAATTGACAAAAACAGTTTTTTTTTTTTTTTGAATTATAAACAATTAAAATGAGTTTTTGATGATAACAAATTAACTCAATGTTATCCATTCTAATCATTTCATGAAATTTGCCGGATTATGATAAAATGAAATGAACTATGAATAGCTATTCCGGTTGTTAGTTAAAAGACGAAAAGTAATATTTTGTGTTAGCAATAAAATGAAATTCTCAGCTCAATTTGTACTAAATAAAGACTTTGTTGAATTAATGAGAAATAGATTGGCTTTGAATTTATCTGCTCAATGTAAACGTTTAATTTGTTTCATTTTAAAAAAAGAATGAACTCTTCTTCCGCTTTCATTCAACAACCATTTTTCATTGAAAAATGAAAAGCTAAAGGTATTAGAATAAGTAAATCAGTGATTTTAAATGTTTTACTGATTTAAGGTAGCTTTATTAATTTAACCTGAAAAGTAGCTTTACTGATTTAACCTGAAGGGTAGCTTTACTAATTTAACCTGAAAGGTAGCTTTACTGTTATTATTGCTATTATTGTTTTCAAAAGAAATGTTATTATCGCTTAGCTTTACTAATTTAACCTGAAAGGTAGCTTTACTGATTTAACCTGAAGGGTAGCTTTACTAATTTAACCTGAAAGGTAGCTTTACTGATTTAACCTGAAAGGTAGCTTTACTGATTTAACCTGAAAGGTAGCTTTACTGATTTAACCTGAAAGGTATGTCAAAAGAAATGTTATTATTGTTTTCAAAAGGTCATCCAATGAATGGAATTGTATAGCTTTGAAATAATGTTGACAGTGAGAGAGGTGGAAAATGGAATGTTGTTGAAAAAGTAATTATAGTGATAATGACTGAACTGAAAATGAGTAAAAATTTTAGATGACTTTTGAAGTGTATGAAAAGTGCCATTTCAAAAGCATTCATTCTTTTTCAGTAGAAGAAAGGAAAAGAATGGATGAAAAGTACCGAAAGTTAATAATTAGCAAACATAAATTTCATTTTTAAAAAATGACCATATTACTTTAAGGGAAATAATCAATTATTAAAGATAAATTGTATTATCATTTGCCATCATTGATAATGTTAATAAATTCAATTCATATATGAAAAATTCACTTCATCTTCTAATTTATTGTAAAATTTATCAGAGAGTCTAGTTTAATACAAATTCAAATTTCATTTCTTTCATACAAACTGCATGCAAAAAGAGATAATGTTAAAATGTGAAAATTCAATTCATTATTAATTTAAAGTATTAACTTAAAATAGAAGCCTAACTGTTATACAGTAAGTATTACAAGTAATATAGCAAATAAGAGATGATGCAATAAGTAATGTAAGTAATATTACTTAAATATTACTTGCATTATTATTCCTTGAAACAGTACTGCTTAAAAATAAACAAGAAATATCAAAAATATAATTGTAATGCATTTATAGTAAACTAAATTAATAAAAATCATTTAAAAAAAAAGAAAGAAAAAGAAAAAACATTAAAATTTTCTAAAGAATAGTGAAGAAATTTTAAAAGAACCATTGGTACCCAATAAAATTTAGTGAATTTCAAATGGATGAGACAACTACTGCCATTGGTCATCCATTTTATAATACTAAATGAATTGCGGTTATACGGGGTGAATCTAGAGTTATCCGTTATATTTGTCGTAGTTTTCTTGGTCATCAAGAAATGGATTAAAGGAGAGAGAGAGAGAGAGAGAGAAAGGGAAAGAAAGAAAGAAAGAGGGGGGACAAGGTTGACAACAAGAATGGGAGTGGTGTCAAAAAGGATTGGGTTAGGAATGGAAGGAAAAGGACACCACCGCCTTCATCATATAAAAATCGCCATTTGGGTTTTAATTTGAAAAGAAGTTACCAAAGTTACGGCACTATTACCGCTAGTAACTCAATTTGTCCTTGATATTTTGAATAATAAGAAATAATTTAAAACTCAAAAAACATTCTGTTAAAAAAAAAAAAAAAATTTCTTTTTTGATTTTATCCCAAATATTCACAAATTGTAGTAGTACAACACCTATCGATCATTAATTGTGATAATGCGATGAAAGAAATTTATAGTTGTCAAATCTGAGAATTATATATGCAAATTCTGTTATAGCTTTTCCTTCAATTGTGCTTCCTCTCTTATTGATATGCTAAATAATACAAGAAATAGAAGAGAAAGAGAGAGAGAGAGAGAGAGAGAGAGAGAGGGAGAGAGAGAGAAGAGATAGGTCAGTTGCAATTTTTAAAAAGTTTATTTTCAAAGATTGCTAACCATCGATGCTTTTTAGATTTATACTACTGCATGCATACAAATGAAAGAAAAATGAATCTTTGAAAAATAAATGCGTTTTATTGAAATATCAAACGTCAATTTTCTGTTATGCTTTCTTTCTTTTTTTTTCTCTCTCTCTCTTTTTTCTTTTTTTTTTTTTTTCAACTGCTAGAATGAAAATTTGATCGATATGAAAATTTGACCACTTCAAAAGATATTGACGAAAGAAGGATGAATTGATTTAACAAGCTATTACAAAGTAAACTTGCTTAAATAGAAAAAGTAAATAAGATAAAAAAAATAGAAGAAGTAAATAAGCTAAAAAAAAAAGAAAATAAGAGAAGAGATAAATTAAATGCAAAAAAAAAAAATGCGATGTAATTGAATAATAATTAAATTAGAATTTTGCAAGAAAAATAAGATATGCTAAAAATAAAATAGGATAAATCTTATTGATATCTATCTAGTTAGTTATTATGCTAACAGATGACAAATTAATTCTGTTAGTTATTTAAATTAATTTTGAGATTGTAAAAATTATTGAAATTAGCAATGATAACAATGATAATTAGCAATGATAACTATGATCAAATATTTTGCGCACATAAATTTTATCTTGAAAAAAGGCAGTGTGATTAATAATTTAGAGCATTTAGCAATATATGCAAATAAAAAATTTATGAAATTTTATTATGTTTTCATATAGAGAATAATCGAAACTGAACAAAAGTTTTTGAATCAAAAAAAAAAATAATAATTTCCGTATTGAAAGTTCCTTGAAATTAAATTTCACCAATGATTTTAAATTCATTTCTAATTGTATTCCAATGATATACTAATTTCTATTTGATCAAATTCATCTATGCAAAGTTATTAATTTATTCGAACTTTAATTTATCCAAAAAAAAAAAGAAAATTATTAATTCATATATTTCATATATTGAACATATTATCAAATATCACACTTTTTTTTCTATTATTTATATACAATATGAATTAATTCTACAAGTTGTCCCATTCTCAAAACTCAAAATTTTTAATAAAAGTAACACTTTATCAATTACTTTTGATAAATAATAACAATATAGCATCAATTGATTAATCTTTTTTTTTGCTTTAATTAATTGCCATTTCTTTTTTTTCTTAATAATTTTTTAAGTATTATATAAAAAAGTATTAAATTCTTACAATTTTCTTTCATAGATTTAATAATGTTGCAATGAATGAATGAATTAATTACTAGCAATGTGCTATTGATATTAACAATGTCAATTTGCGCTCATGCTATTGATATTAACAATGTCAATTTGCGCTCATGCTATTGATATTAACAATGTCAATTTGCGCTCATACAAATTGAAATGGTAATAATAATTATAATAATTATTATTGCTGTATAATTTGAAATCCATTTATAACAAATGTGATCATTTCGATTGATAGTTATTAACAGAATGAATAAATTTCATATGAAAGAATATTTTCAAAAAGTGAAAATTTTATTTAACTTAAAAGATTATACAAATTGAGAGAGAAAAATTAGATCAATGTAGGACAGTAATTACAAGGTAGTAAAGTAATGTAAATGAAACCTGAATATGGAAAGAGAGAGGGAGAAAGAAAGAGAGGGAGAGAGAGAAAGAGAAAAGAGTGAAGTGAAATAAATATTTAGGGAGAAATTAAAATTTCGTAGTAATTTACTTCTTTCAAATAATAGAAAATTTTAAAATTTCAACTATTTTAGGAAATATTTTGGTTAGTTTTGCTACTTTTTGAGTAATTTGAAATAATATTTATATTGCAATAAATAATATTTTATAGTTATACTCAAAATGATATGTAAGAATTCATATCTGATTTGTTAATCAATTAACATGAGAGAGAGGTAGAAAGAGAGAGAGAGAGGAAGAAAGAGAGAGAAAAAGATGGCTGATTATTCCATAATTTTGCTTTCCGATTTTACAGCTAATCCAATTCAAATGTAAATAAAAAAAGTATAAAAAAAAAGGAATCGGTTCATTCTTCTTACAAAATAAAAAAGACTGATGAAAGTGAGCAGATAAAATGACATTTTGCGCCAATTTTAGTTATACCAAATTTTCTTGAATCATATCAAAATATCTAAATAAATTACATTAAATCACAGATTATTCATTCATTTTTTGAAAAAAAAAAACAGCGCTCACATTTAATTCTTTAAATTCTTATGAGACGCTGAATTTGCATATCGTGCCAGGCGGTAAATTTGAAGTATTATACAAATTATTTGGAAGAAATGATAAATTGATTTTAGATTGTGATATAACTTAAAGATTTGTTGTTCACAGTGTTCAGACAATTTTTTGTCCATTTTTCATTTTTATTATTCAAAACTGGACACTACTAGATAGAATAAAAGTGATTTTAGATAATATTTGTTGAGATGAAAAAGATATTCATGAAATTTTCACTTTTTTGTATATATTATTGAAAGTATTTGAATTAAAATGAAGCAGAATTTGCTGATAAAAATATGTTTGTGCAATATTTTAACAGCATTAAAAATTTGTTTCATTTTCAGTGTTAGTAACCATTTAAAGTTAATGCTTTATTTTTGTTAGCAGAAAATTGATTAACTGTTAGAAAGAGAGAAAGAAGACGATAGAAGAGAATAACGCAGACAATGCAGCACTTCAAACTTCTTTTATATATGAAAAAACCGAAACCTTGGCGTAAAGTGAACGATAATGATGGGAATAGAATGAGCTATTGTAAGAAAGCGCGAAATATTAATAGGATTTGCAGGTATTATTATATTATTATTATTATATTTATATATATGGGATTGTCATTATTATACTGTTATCATTTATTCCTTCATGTTTTTGATTAAATTATTGAACAGACAATAATTTCTATACGTAAATGCCATATTCGTCCATGCTTGTACTCACTCCATACGAATCACTGAAAATAAATGCCATAAAAGAAAAGCTGAACCTCCTTTTTTGATAAAGAACTGTATCAGTGGAGTTAGTTAATTTTTTTAAGCTAATATTTTATATAAATTCTTCGATTTTATTTAGGCAACTTGTAATTAACCGTGGTCCAAACATCTTGTCGAATTGTTATGCCACACGAGTCAATGAAAATAAATGCCATAAAAGAAAAGCTGAACCTCCTTTTTTGATAAAGAATTGTATCAGTGGAGTGAGTTAATTTTTTGAAGCTATTCATTAACTCATTTGAAGTAATGAAATAAGAATTTATGAAGATTTTTGCTGTAATTGTTTTGACTAATTCATACAAGAAATCCATTATTATATCCATAGTAAGATTTAGATTTTTCGTGCTCTGTACATGTTAAACAGTTATTTCAGCATGAAAATTGGAAGAGTTATATGCAGAAAATGGAGCATTGGACACAAAAACTAGAGCAAAAGAAGCGGAGAAAAGGTCCAATTAATTCTTCATCTGCAAATGATCAAAGTCACATATCACCTAATGGTGTTGAGCTAGAAAATGTGTCAACTTGTACATCCGTATCAACAAATAGTGCTGCATTACTACGTTCTTTTTATACTATTTGGCATATTGGACGCATATCAAGGAAATCGTTGAAAACAAATGAAGAGGTCACTTTTTCTGCTGTTTTTTAAAATTTAAATTAGTTATTAAATTGTGTAGAAAATTCATATGATAAAGCTTGATCTGTCTTTCTCCTACTATGAGATGTGTTATTCATGATTAAATAATTGATGGGCAAATGGAAGTGAACTACATGATGATGTTGTTTTTTGTGCAGCTTTTTTGAACAGTCCTCACCTATTTTCTATCTTGCTTCATCTTTTTTCTCTTAATAGGAAAGGTGTAGTAAACTATGGGTACTCATGAATTATTAACCAGAGGTCAGATTGCTGCATATTTTGATTATCCTCCATTGTTTCCAGATTAAAACTGCTTTGAAAGAACTTTCTGCTTCACCAACAGTCGAAAAATGTTTACGAGTAACGCCAAAAGGTGGTATTACTGCTAAAGTGATCAGTGACAGATCTCAGTTATCGAAACGTGCATTGTACACTCTGAGTCGATGGGCACGAATGATTGAAGATGTGGTGCAAGATGGATACGAATCTGGATATGATGGTGATCCTGTTGAGGTTGCACTTAGCATCTTCATTATGATTATAACTGTAATCAGGAGCACTATTTTGATGGAAATGGCAATTCTTAATGGTTTGTGGCTGGATACAGACTAACGATGTACATCTTACGCATTAAAATAAAACTGAAATGAATTTCATCGCTACAGTGAAAATTGCTGCGCCGTTAAGCATCATCCTTGTTACAAAAATTTCGTTTATAGATACTTGTTTGGACAACCATTTTCATTAGAAGTAAATGGATTTAATTATGCCTTTCTTTAATGTCCTCTGAAGATTTTCATATTTTCTTCTGGAAACAGAGTAATTTTAACATCATTGGCAACGTACGATTTCCATCACGTTTTAATTTTTATTTCAGATTTGGAATCGTATAGTAACTCTTGCTGATGCATCATATACGGAAAGTGAGTTAAATAATGTCACTGAAACTACAGCTGATGCAACTTCTTTTTCTACCGGTTCGGATAAAGTAACGCCAAGACGAAGACGACCTAACAGATCTGTCAATTTAAAAGTTTAATCATTACTTATGTCATGACAAATTGCATTTTCAGAACTTTAATCCCATTCTAACATCTGCCAGTTAGTATCCTGGAAATATAAAGTCGGGATAGCAGAAACATATTCATTTTCCATATTCTTATCAGAAAAATAATAATAATGGAATGAAAGAGAGAGAAAATAAAGGAATAAAAGAGAGAGAAATGGAGAAAAGAGGTTAGAAGGTTTAGTAAAAAAAAAAGCTGAACTGAAATGAACTATCTGTTATACATATTTTAATTTTTTTCTTTTTGTTTTCGTCGACATCCTTTGTTTCCAACTTCGCACGTAAAGTTAAAAGTTGTAAATACATTCAAAATAAAATCTAAACGTTTCTGCTATTTTGACTGTTTATATTTCCAGATCAATAGATATCCAGCGTTTCAGGGATAAATCAAGTTCGTTGCGAGTAATCAAACGGACTGGACCGATAGTTGTTGGATACTTGTTTATCACCCTTTTTACACATTTTTCTATTCACACAATTTTTTACTTTCAATTCATTTAAAATGTTTGTTGTTTTATTTGCATATTCTACAAGCTGTTTCATGTTTTATGATTGACATGTGTGACGTGTACTTATTACGTAATCTAGTGCGAATAAATGCACGTTTGTTTTCCAGACATAATCACATGACATATACAGTTATGTGCTTGAAATGTATAACAATGGTTAAACAAAGATTTCAAACAAAGAAACAAAGATTTCCTTTGAGTAGTTGAACAAAGATATAATTGCGAAAGAGTTGGGAAATTTAACAAATGAAGAACGAGGTAATTGCACGGTGGTCAGTTTTCTGAAAGGTATATGGAATTCTTAAGAAATTTTAAAAAGAAAAACTTGAAGGGATATGATATGGGAGACTAACAAACATCTCGAGATAATAGTAGTAGAAGATTGTGGAATGTACCATAATAACTTAACGGTTTTCTTTTTCTTTTTTTCAAGGTTGTCTACTTTTTCGTGTTTATTTGTTCTGAAGTTTCGAACTGTGAAGGGTGGGAAAGTTTTTAGGATTTGGCGAAAATTCAAATTTAAAATAATTTGGAAAAAGTAAAAGCTGAGAAATCTCGGGCATTATAGACGAGTTATTCACATTTTAATTCGCGCGCATACTGTAAATATATCATAATATTTACCATAATTTGAAATGGATTTTTGTGAATCCTAAAATTAGGCTAGCCGTAAAACGTGTAATGCGTTAGTTTCTATTCTTGGAGTGTCCGTGGTCGGTCGGTTTTAATACTGAAAGGTTTGATTCAATTGTTCGGCATCTTACTAGTGCAATCCTGGTATTTCTCGGGATTTATGAGGTTTTATAATATTTTTGGACGATTCTTATGATACAATTTAGTGCTTTCTCAATATTTCTCTCAGAATCTTCTTAATATCTTGATTAAATTCCTCAAAGGTACAGTACTGCTGAAGAAATTAACAATTTTCTTCCAGAATTCCAGGAAAAGTTGATTGAGTGCACAAAAATGGTTGCTATTTCGTTGCCAACAACAATCAGAAACTTTGAAGGTGAAATTAGCCATGTGGTAGTAGCTGGGAATGAAACGTTAACCTTCATTAAACCATCTCAATGGCAAGAAGAAAGAAAGAAGATCTCCTTAAAATTGCACAGTTTAGCACAATCATTAAAGAAATTCGAGTCGTTATCAGCGGTGAAATCTGGTAAATTCTCATATTAAAATTATCTAACAATTTATTCATGGTTAAAATTAAGTGAAAATTCAATAAAAAAAAAAATTTCAATATTAGTAAACTTTATATATCATCCGTCGTACGTCTTGAGATTAGGTCATAAAGCGGTGAAATTCCATAATACTTAAAAGATGGCATTAATCAGTGGTGACAAATAAAATTCGACTTAACTGAGCTTATTACCTTCAATGTAATTCACTCATTACTGTACATAAAACATAACCAATTTTAATTTTAAGAAACGTTTCATATGATCCCTTTTAAATTGTAAGTGGGCTAATAAATTAGATGGAAGACTAATGAAAACTTATTAAGCCTATCCAGAGGCTAAACTTTAGAATTTCCATTCTCGTTTAAATAGTAAGACATTGTTTTTTTTGCAAATATACAAAGCATAGTACCATGTATTTTGGTAGAGAACGATGAACCATACCCTTTTCAGGTGAGGTATATATCGCAAATGTAAAAGGTTCACTGGAACGGTCATATATTATTCGAAGACCAACTCCTGATACATATTCTGTAAATTTATCTAAATTTTGTAAATTATCAAGGTCATACATGCGTCTTGCTGATGCTTACGTACTTAGTTACTTAGATATATTACTCTACATATGTTACATAAGAAGTTAATAATGCATATACTCTGCATGCATCTATTTTATATAAAGTTAAAAAAAAAATGGAATTTTATGTTGGCAGATATTAGTTAAAATTTCTAATAATTTATAAATGACCTTGTTTAACTGCACTTGTGTAAATTTCACAGATTTACCTCATTGACAAAGGCATGCAGTGTGAAGCACAGTTCGATGATATTTATGAATTTCCACAAGAATTGTTGGATTTTGCATTGTTTAGCTGTGTTTGTCCTGTCTTTGTACCATCCGCTGAACAACTCAATGTCTATAAAGCTTTCATAGGACACAAGTGCAAGTGTGAAGTGGGTAAGTATCATGACACATGATTGATTTACAGTAGTACTTAGTTATTTTCTAGGAATGCGAATTGCTAGGAGAAATATGAATACTATAGTGTTTTTAGTTTTTTTTTTAGCTTTAATGTTTAGGTCTATATACAATCCAAGGTAGAAACAACTAAATTGACTATACAGTGTGTTGTTTGGCAAAGGAAGGTGTAGCTGAATTATAGTTGAAAATTTGACAGTGGCTTTAAATATTCACTAGAGTATAAACCTTTTTCAATGCTAATTTTTTTCTCCTAGGGCTTCTTTATATCGCCAAATACACCGACCGAACTAGTGTATTTACCTGTGTTCCGGCATCATTAATGTAGTACTCTAGTATAACTAAACTTCTTACCCTATAACCAACTTTTTTTTCAGTAAATTTGTTAGAACATCACGAAACACTGCACCCCTTGCATGACCAAAGTCCTTCGAGGAGTCAGTTCATAGCTCTTATCAGCGACATGACAAAACGTTAGGAGCTGCTTGTTAATAGGAGAATGTTAATCATGCTGCATTGGCATTATTAATTTCTCTTTGAATATTTTCTCTCTAGAAACCATATCAAGATCATTCGTCGTGTTGGGTTATGTTCGTGGTCGGTTATTGGTGGAAAATGGTGACTTTTATAAAGATTTACAAGACATTGTTTGTGGAGGTCTGACAATTGGAGTGAACAATTTCGGTAAAGCGGAAGAGATTGTTTTTTTTTTATGTGTTACAGTATAATTAATATTTCATGGCTTTCACCTCTAAAATCTTAAAAAGAAAGTTCGACTTGGAACTTGTTAGTTATGCATTGTTTCTCTCGATTCTGATTAACATATAAATCAATTATCTTCTGTTTCTTTCTCGAAGTATTGATCTCTGTCTATTTGAAGCTAAACGATCCAATACACCAGCTAAGATACGTGAAGGAGATACAGTTTCATGGACAGCCAGTGGACAGCGAGACAGTTCCAACAGCGAACTCACTTATCGTTGTTCTTCTACGGAAGAGGTGAAAAACTTCAAATTTGAAATCTTCTGATTTGGATAGATTTTGAATGTATACTGGAAAGAATTAAGTGAATTTCTTTGTCTAGCATTATTTTGGACCTTAGTTATTTACGTTCACCATTTACTCTAAAATTCTCAACTTCAGACCTAATGTACTAATTAATCCGGAAAAACTTTAGGTTGCGCAAAGGACACGAATCGTTGGTTGTGCTCCACGCAGAAGAATGTCTGTCGCGTCAAAAAAGATCAAATGCGGCCAGCAGGGTAGTATTGCTTTGTTTTTAGCGCAAAAATATCTTCTACTGGTTGATTGCCGAAAATATTCTGAAAGCCGACCTTAGTCGTACATTGCACCAAATTTTAAAGTTATGTTTTGTTTCAGGAAGTTGTGTGGATGCTGAATTACGTACTGAATATGAAATGGTAAAGGTGAAAATTCTTAAAAATCCTGCTCCTTGAAATCTGCTATTTTCTATTTCAATATTATGTATATTTCATTAGGCTCAAGCACTGTTCACACAAACAGCGTTCAAGCAGTACAAACCTGATGTGATTCCAACAATGGTCAATGTTCGATTCGATAAGAAAGATCGAGTATTGGATAGATTTTGGGTTGTCAACAAGAGCATATTTTCAACTGTTGAAAGGGTTAATTATTCATAGATTTCTTTCTACGACACTCGACTACAGTGTCGTATTTTGCTATAATTATCTCATTTCTAATTTTTAGTGTAGAAAGACAGTATACGGTAAACATAATTCAGTTTTTCCTAAAGTTTGCTTCTGTCCTGTATGGATTACTGAACTATTTACTAAAGTTATTTTTAGGTATTGAAAGAAAGCGCCAGAAAGATAACAGGGTTCCCAGTGCTACGTCAATCATTAGATGACGATGTCCTAATGAGAAAAATACCATGTGTAGTGCGTACCCGAGCTGAAAGTGCTTACAAAGCCTACTACCGTGCAGTCCCTTCTCGATTCGATGCACGCACAAAGAGGTATTTAATGCGGGAAATTAAAATAACTAATCCATTCATAAGTTTATTTTCTGATAGTAGGACCAAGAAGTTAAATTCCCCGCCATATTTGCAGTTTTTAATATATTTTAGATGTTCAATTTTCTTAGTGGATTTTGGTTGGTTCAAATGGGTACTCGCTAAAGATGTCATCGATATATCCGCCATGGATAAGGTCAGTTAAAATATTCAACAATTGCATATGGATGATCAGCGATCATTTATTATGTATATGTCCTATGATTGTCACACTGCAGTCACATTATATGTTTTTTTTTTTTTTGTTTTTTATATAATAATTTATTTTGTTGAAGTCTAATCCAATTCGGAATCTGCCAGTAGCAATGATACATTGTCAAGAGGATGTGACCAGTGTGCTACACGCTAAGGTCAATATTTTAATACTTTAAAGCAGATTTGAACTCGATAAGTTGTTGGGTTTAATCTTGTTAACTTTTTTAATACTCTAACTTTAACATTGAAAAGCTTGTTTTATTGAATTATTAAACAGTCTTAAGAGATTTTGGATATTATCGGAGTTTTACAGAATCTCTCAAAGGGAGCAGATTGCTATATGAGAGTGAAGGGATCCCTGATTCAAGATGTATATTTGGTTGATTTATTGGAAACTGGCAGCACTGTGAACGATCTTCTGACCGGTGTGGTTAATGGTTATCGTTAATTATTTCTTTTCCAGTAGTAATTTAATTTATTTCATACATTCACTTTTGAGTTAATTAGGGACAGGATCCTACAGGTGGTATGGGAGATATTGACGGGATTTCTTCAAGCAAGAATTTGGCCAATGAAACCTATGGGCGACAATTGATGACATCGATGATGTTGGGAACGTTGAATACTGCGAATCGTGATCTGACGCAACCTCGGCACACCTGGTACTTTGCAATTTTTTCTGAGTATCATGTTATCTCTGTTTATGACACTGATTTCTTTTTTTTTTTTATGATAAGCGGATTTGCTATGTGAAGATAATGCTTGTGCAGATTTAATTGCAACTGAATAGGATTCCGGATTTTCTTTTTATGCTGTTTTCACGCAATATTAATTCAGGCCATTTTATTCTCCACCAATGTTTCCGATGATAATGCCAGTAGCTTTACCAGTGATGGTACCAGTGCCAGTTCCGAACGCAAATTTGCCAGCCATTGGACATGAACAAATCCTGAATTATCAAAATTCACAAATAAGAAATATAGAAAACACCTATGATCCTCAAAATGATGTTCAGGATTCGACGCGTTTCCGAAATTATGTCGATGAAAGGTAGAACTAATTTACCTAAACTTCCTTTTTTTTTTTGGTGTGGTATATCACTGTCGTTGCAGAATTTATCTTATTTCATCTTAACTAATGGATTAATAAATTAGATAATTGCATCATACTGATTTATTATTCAAATTATGCTTATGATTCAGCTTATCCGTCCTCTAAATTGATAAACTATTCTGGTGAAGCTTTCTATTAAAGTTTTCATTTACAGATTCCAGGACAGTAATTCACAACATATACACGAAGAATGTTATGGCAGCGATTTGCCGGTAGGAAGTAGACTTGGTTTTATGTCGTGCAGCAGGGCAGGGAATTCTCTTAATGAAGGTAAGTTACGGTTACGCTGTAGCTGCAAGAAGATCGGTGTTACGTTCTGATTCGGAATTTCAAAAATTGAATTTCGGAATAAAGATTCTGTTTAACAGATTCAGAAAGGATTTTCCTCAGAGAAGGGCTCGCAGGTAAGAATTTTTAGGTAATGATAGCTTATCCTGGGAGTTGGCATCAAGACTTGTAAAAGATTATCGCATGTTGCGGAGAAGTAAGAGATGTTCATTAGGGTTTTTAATGATTCACAAAATGTTTGAAATGCTTGTTTTTGGTGCGCTTCAATTCTTGGTTATGCCGAGATTGTCACACAGAAAAACGGCTTCAACATTATTAGCGATTAATTTGACAGATTCGAACCAAAGATAATGTCATAACAATCTTGTTAAACAAAAGATTCTGTTAATGGAGCTGATTAGTATTTTTGCAGACTTGGATAGTAATTCGCACAGAGTAAGATTGACAAGTTGGGAAAAGGTCATAATTTATTTTTTTCCTATCATTACAAATAAACGATTAATAGTTGATAGCTTCTTCAAACTTGGTTTTATTTTAATTTTGCTGAATTATGAAGTTTGTTTGGGTATTGGTAAGTGGCATAATTTGTCAGCACATATACCCACATAGTTCGTTAGATATGAAATTTTTCATTTTGTCAATGTTTTTAATGTCTAATTTTAGGCCGTTGCTGCAGATCGTGCATTTCGAGCACAGGCGGGAGAAAAAACTTCCCACGAAGATGATGAATCGAATCAACTTACATAAGCTTTATATATATGTCCTTTACGTGTGATTTTAATATAAAGCTCCAACATAATTCTGAATATTTTAAAAAGGGGAATGTAAAGATTTTAATCAAAATGAACATAATCAGTATTACTTGAAATCATCTTTTGTTTCTGTGCTTTTTATAGACTTTTTTTTTTGCACGTTACTTGTTTCCAATCTTACACCTTCGAAGCTTAAGTTCTTCGTTTTTGCCATGCATTCATGACTTAGTACTTCTAATTCAGCTTTAGTTTTTGAAAGTATTGAAGAATGTGCATGTCTCACTTTTTTTTTCTCTGAAAGTTCATGTTATTGTTTTCTTTCGTAGGGTGATTACTACTAAAAATTTTCAAATTAATGGTATACAATACAAGTTTTTATGGAAACTTTTGAGCATTGTTCCGAAAAAGGTGGTGAAAAAGTAGAGTTTTGTCTTTCATGAATTCAAAGTTTATTATTCAATAAAAGATGTTAAAAAAGGATACGGTGTTGTTCGTTTCGTTTACAGTATTAAAGGTTAACCTCACTGAGGATGATCTTTTCCTGAAGTATTTGCTTTGATTCATCGTTAATTGATATACAAAATTACAGCAAATGCAATAACTTTGCATTTGCTGTAATTTTGTCTCAGTCTCTATTAAACAAAAGATTTTGAGCAGATTCAGAAATCAAAAATGGATGTTATTATGAATAGTACTGATAATAACGGAATACAAGACAGAAGTTTATTTGATATTTATCAAAATAACAAATTATTCTTTTTAGATTTCATTAGCTTATATGTTAAGATAAAGTGTTGCAAAGAGGTTTAGAGAAAGACACATTTGCAGCGAGAAATATATTACTTTGATGACGAGATATTTCTAACATTTTGTCTTTAATTTAGATTTTCCCTAATGTCTTTTCAAAAATGAGCAAATATAACAATGAAAAAAGAAAAAATAGATGACATTTAGAATGTTAGACTTCATTAAAATGGTTGTCTTCATAAACAAATTAGAATAATTTTTTAATCCTTGGTGTGATAGTGAGAAAATTATATGATAACAACGAGTTCCGAAATAGGGAATGATTGACTTATTTTTAAGCTCTCAATGAATGGGATGATAATTTAGCTTAAATAATCGTTTAATGGAATAGTAGTTATGAAAATTTCATATGGAAAAACAAGTATTACGGTTTATTTTTTAATTCAAATATTTAGACTATAATGTTTGTGTAATACTTTATGTTAATATGATTTATTTGTGATATGTGTAATACTTTATGTTACTACAATTTATTACGTTAATTTTTTCATATTTTCTATTGCTGTCTTTTCAACTGATAGAATGATTCAGCTAAAATATTTGCATTTCTCACATTTATTTTTCCGATTCATCATCAAAATAAATTGTTTCATTTTTAGATTTGTAACGCATAAATTCCTGCAAATGGTATGTTATTTGGGAAACTATTAAATTGGCGTTTGATCCGAAATTTCGGCTATTTCTATTGTGCTTCATATGCTCTGGGTCGTCATGTAGGTGAATTAGTGATATGTTCAGGACCATCGATGCATCCAACAATACAGGATGGTGATTTGGTAGGTATTCCTCCACTGTATCTTTCATTCATTGGTTCGTAGAGCTATAATGCTAAATTTGCTGAGAGTTTCCGTATTTGTTGATTAATGAACTGGAATGTAATTCTTTTCGATAGCTTTTTAATGATTAAGTGTTGGGTTTGTTTTGTTTTAAAATGACCAATCCAAAATTTAATATTTTAAATCTCTTATCTTTAACTTATCTAATATTTTCTTTTGTATTTCTGTGTTTAATGTATGCAAATTTATGATTTGCATTATCTTCATTCCATTCTGATAATATATTGTTATTCTTAATTTGAATGCTGCTGTTATTTGTTACAAAATGAGGAGAGAGATTAAATAGTGAAATTACAGGTGATCGCTGAGCGACTGAGTATCCATTTGCGTAACTTACGACGTGGCGATATTGTTGGCGCTTTGGCACCTCATGATTCGAGGGAAATGCTTTGTAAACGTTTAACGGCTATGGAGCATGATATAGTGACAAATTGTTATTTGTTACCGAATGGGGTAATTCCACGGGGACATATATACTTGGAAGGTGATAATGCGGTAGTTTCTACCGACTCTCGGGTCTTTGGTCCAGTACCGGCCGGCCTGGTACAAGTTCGTCTGATACTTAGGGTATGGCCATTGTCAAGGGCTGGATGGTTATCAACACATTGGTTTTGGGAGAAACCAAATAAGTAATTGATTTAGTTGTATAGGTTTTTTAAGGCCTTTTTTGGTCGAAATTTCTGATCGTATGGATTTTCCTTTGTTTGAAACTGTAATATGCTACGCTTTTTACATATGGTTGAATGACGGATTTTGTATTTCTGTCAAGTATTTGTGAAAATAGTTTAAAAAAAAAAGAAAAAATTAATTAGAAGTGCTACTGATGTGGGCATGACAATAAATATCTGCAAGTATTAACAACATAAAGCTATTTTTTTTTTACAATCATTCACAACAGAAGTATGCACATAAGATATTCTATTGCTTTTTCTGTAAATACATAAAGAGTTTGTTGATTGCTTACAGAATAATGTATGTCACTTTCTTTTCTTGCAAAAATATGCTACTTCTCAGCCTTATACTTTAATTGTCACATTGTAATAATACGTAAATACGAATAAAAACTTTCAAGTGCTAAAGTTTGAAGCTAGTAGAGAATGTTAATGGAAGTGAGTACGGGAGATAATTCAGCAATTAAGTGATAACAAATGACAAAGTGATGTATTTTCTATAAAATTTATAAATGCCAGAAGTATTTCACATTTACACTTTTCCATTCTCATTGATTTAAACAATTGCAAAAAATCATCAAAATTTCGAATCCGTTAGAAATATCTGACGTATTTCCGCTTTCCATTTTGTTTTAATTTGAATAACTCCAAAAAAAATTATCGAAAAAAAATTAATTCCAAATTTATCATCGAACAAACAATTTGCGATGGTATTTTTATTTCAGAGAGTTTGCAAGAATGAAATATTGAAAGGTTTGTTATCTTGAAATGAGCATTGATGTAGTGAAATGTAAAATGAGAATACAAAGTGGTAAATGAGGTAAGGGAGAGAGAGAGAGAGAGAGGGAGGGAGAGGCAAATTATAAGAATGCAACAGAGTTAGTCGATAGCAGTGGAGTAGTAATATCCATCGACGTGTTTGGAATCATAAGTTTTGCATTGTGATCTTAATTTATTACGTTATCGCCATGGTAACGGGCCGCCTGTAGTACGTGGAAGCGGGCGTAATAATGGCAGTACGTGTTGACGTGTTAGTTTCCACGTAAATGGGAATGCTTTAATAATATCCATTCTACCTTAATGATATTATAGTTATCGCTTCTATTAGTCTAACTTTTATTTTAATAAATTTTGCCTGTTCACCTGATTGTTATATTTATTTATAGAATTAACTGATATTATTATTGCTAATATTATTATTCATTATTGTAGTCGAAAATTTGTTTCGCATGTACTTTTGATATCGCACTGTTTGGATCATTGTAAGAGTTAGTGAAGCGTTTTTCTTTTTTAATGTATGTTTCGATTTTTAATATGATTTTTTGAAATTACTTCATTTCCTTTCTAGTTTTTGGTATTCCTTCTAAATAAACGTTTCAGATACAAATTTTCCACCAATCCTTACTTTTTTCTCACTTGTTTCTGGAAAATCATTGCATATTTGTGGCTAAAATTCCAATGCATCATATAATAATGTGATTGTTACGATATTTGTAATCAGTTTGTGAGTTTTCATTTCTTTCTCATAAACAGTCTATCAACGTCTTTGTTTTTGCGTAAGATAAGATACATACTGAATTTATTTCTAATGTAACAGCAAAATTTTTAAGGTAAAACTAACCATATATCTTTGCTGTTGTGAAATTAAACTGCAAGGTGAATCTATGGCGGTGAATGGTTTGTACGTAGTTCAAGGTGAAGCTAATGCTGTGGTAGCATTGTTGAAGAAAGCACACCGAAATTGGTCCCATCATCAGCAACAGATCCATTTAGGACATTCATTGCTTGATGAAACTGATCCATTGTTAAGGAATTTCGCAGATTTAAGGGATGTTTTCAATTCCGTAAGTTTTTTTTTTTTTCTAAATCTCACTAAACTGAATTCCTATTTTAAATATTTTCCAGTTTAAACTGGCCAATAGAAGATTGCAGTATCAAATTCATTTCTTCTTCCACTTTATGCACTCATTACATTTTTACTTTTATTGGCGAAAGAGCAGTAGGCTTTATTTTGAATGTTTCTGGTTGTTTGGACTTCTTTATCTGCATAAAAACCGAAATAAAAGAATAAAAATTGATGGAGGAATGATAATTGAATATAGTGTTAGCCTGTATTTTCTAATTTCTGTGCTTCCTTCATCCTCTCTCTTTCATTTTTTCTCTGCTGATCACTTATCATTATCGTTCTTTTTATAGCCTTCCTGGGATCAATTATAACTCATTTTTTAATTGCACACCAACGATTAAAACATCCGTAAAGTCGGCATTACGGTATTTTGTGCTTAAAATAGCGAGTGCTTTTTGTCTTCGTTAAATTTTGTATCCATAAATGGAAATAATTTTAATAGAATCAAAAATATTTTAAATTCTTTTTAAGTGTAAATATTATAATTAAGGTAAACGATTTATCGGATATGAATCCAGACACATATCTAAGTCCATTTCTGGATGTGATACGTTCTGATCAAACCAATGGTCCAGTAACGGCACAGGCTCTGTCATCCGTTGCTAAATTTCTTAGTTATGGATTAATTGATAGTTCAAGGTTATTTTCTACTTTCCATTCTAATGAGTTCAGTTTTTGTAAAATTTTCCCAATTCTATGATTTGTAAGGTTTTCTTACTGTCGATTTTCAAACGTTGTAAATATTATAGTATCAAAGCATCAAATGCAGTAGAAAATATTGCGGATGCCGTAACGCATGCGAAATTTATTGGTAGTGCTGACAGTGGTAGAGATGAAGTTGTTCTGTTAAAAATTCTTCAGGTTATTTGAATTTATGGTTTTCTTAGGAAAATTTTCAATCCTTTACTATTTTTGATAGTAGTGGAAGTTCTGCTGTAAGTAGCTTCATTATTAATGATAAATGAATTATTTTTCAATCCTCCCACTTAATATAATGAGTTGGATTGTTTCCATTTCAAGCAATAAAAATTGTGAAGGCTTTATTATGGCTGTTTAAAACTTCAGCAACTTCACGATTTTTATTTATTTCTTCAGGTGTTGCGTACTCTTTTGCTTACACCAGTTGGGCGATTATTATCCAATGAAAGCGTTTGCGAAATGATGCAAAGTTGCTTTCGGATCAGTTTTGAACCTGCTTTGAGTGAACTGTTACGTGAAGTTGCTGAAGCTACCTTATCAGATATGACGCAGCTATTGTTCACAAGGCTACCTACATTTCAAGAAGATATTCGTCATCCTTACATTCGAAAACTAGTATGATCTTTCGAACTTATATCGTTTATTAAGTATCTTCAGATTTCTCGTTATAAAATACATGTCTGATTTTAATGTAATGACTGATTTTGAAATCAGAATTGTTGATGGCATCCAGAGATGATTTTTTCATCCTTAGCCTGACAGAATTAAGTTGTTTTGTTTGTTCTGTTGTATGCCTTGATAATATGTGAATAGACTAACTCGTCTTTTTTTGACTTCAAAAATGTTATCGAGAAACTGGAAAGGATTTTAATTTTAGCGGTTTAACTTAAAACAATTTTTCTGCACCCTCTCGATAATGAAATGTAATTTCAGTTTCTATTTTCCAGGTGAAACGTGCTGGTCATTTAGCAGGAAAGAGAAAGAAACGAAAAACTTACTTTAATGATATTGTAAAGAATGAGAAAGGGGAAAAAGATAGCACTGGAAGCAATATCCCAGCGCCTCGACAAGTTAGATAACTTTCATTTCATCCCTTTTTAATATTTGAAATGTTGGAATGAACATTAAGAATATCTTTTCATTCAATGTTTCTTTCCCCTATGATTTAGACTGCTTATAAACTTCTGAAACTGGATATTCTTAATTAATATCGACTTTTTTCACCATTGCACAACCGAATTTAATCGAAGGAACATGTTGCTTTGATACAGGAAGAAAATTGCCAAGAAAGTGGTTACAGCATTGGATCACCACAAAACGCTGGTCTGTCAAATTCGATTGAAGTAATACCACTTCTGCAGAGTAATGGTGATAGAAAGTTGAAGAGTGATAATTCTCAAGCTACTATTATCGATAAAGCAAAAAAAAGTAAATTTGTAAAATATTTAAAATATCCAAAATATTAATGAGACGTTCTGTCTGTCTTTACTGCTTATCACCAAGGAAGGAGTGCTGTGGAAAAAAAAAAGTGCAACGTCGAAATATATATCCTGTCGAAAAGTAGGTGATTACTCCGAGAATCTTGGAGAAACCTAAAAATTTCTAATTTATAGAATTTTTTTTTAATGCATTACATGATCTCTCATTTTGTGATTCATTTAGAACTAAAGTCAATTACTGAACTTGAAATTCAATTATCTCGTTACTTTCTGAATGGGATCACTGAATTTGGAGAAGTTAAATTGTTTTTTTTTTTTTTTAATGTTACAGCTAGTATCGTTTCTCACCAACATTTAACGGAGCGGTCCGAATCTGTTGAATGTTATGATAACGCTATTGTTTCTAAGTTATCAGGAGAACATCCCGAAGCAATAAGACCTGATTCAGACGATGGTATTGTACCAGATAATGATGATGTCAGTTACAGACTGTTTCTCTCGAAATGTTATTGATTTTTAATGTTTCAGTTATATGTTAGGCAGGACAATCTATAGTAAGGCTTTGATTAACCTATTTGTGAGTTATTTCCTGCTCTCTGTTTAAAAATGTTAAAATTTGCAGAGTTCTGCATCATCCGAGGAAGAGAATAACGAAAAAGGACGAGTGGTTAGAAAAAGAATAAAAAGTCATGAGGAGATGGTGAAGCCAATATCCGATTCTGAAAAGGTTGTTGTACTGCTATTTTTTTTTTTTTGTGGAAGGTTATAAGTACCATATGAATCCATGAAAAGATTACGATTGTTTGATTTCAGGAAAATCATGTAGTAAATGATGAAAAATCAGCACCATCTACAGCGATAATTGCTTCAAACCTAACCGCTCATATACCATACGGTATACCATGTGTTCGTGAATTACTCAGGTTAGTAGGCGGATGATTACTGATTATTAATTGTGGTTGTAAAAGTTCTAATTACAAAAATCAATGGTGTATTTCTTGATAAAAGCACGTGTCTCAGAATAAAAATTAAATCAAACAAACTGAGTGCAAGCCTGCAAAACTGGAATTAAGGAAAGGATGCGGTGAATCAGATGAGCACTTATCAGGGAAAATTATTTTTATGTTTGTATATATGTATATGTCATAAGTGAAATCCTCACTTATGATGTGAATTCTTGGCGAGCTGATTCACCAACTTATTAAGCAAGAAATGCTATAACTTTCGTTTCAAACTTTGCTAAAAATTTTGAACTCCAAATTTTTATAGGTTTTTAATTGCTCTGACTAATCCATTGGATCGTGCTAACACAGAATCAATGATTTTGATGGGGTTAAATTTGCTCACCGTTGCATTGGAAGCTGGCGCCGATCATGTTCGCAGTTTTTCATTGCTGATGCCATTGGTGAAAGATGAACTTTGTCGCTCGCTGTTACAAGTATTACTTAATATTTTCACATTTGAGTAATTTAATTCATATCATATTTCAAGGTATTGAAGCAAAGTTGACTCTTAATCATTGTGTTACAATTTTCTGCATATCACTATTGGAAGCCGCTTCGAACGATTATTTGTTTATACGTAATTGGATCAAACTATCAGAACTTCATTAATAAACCTTCAAATTATATGTCATAGCAGATTTAAAAGTGAAACTATAATTTGGAATTATCAAACTCGTTTTAGCTGTTAGATACCGAAAAATTACCCGTATTTGCTGCGACGAATCGTCTCTGCTTTTTGTTGTTTGAGGGTCTTCGTTCTGACCTGAAATTTCAACTTGAAATGTATTTTCTGAAATTACAATCAATCGTTACTAGTGAACAGGTCTTGTTTGTATTTTATATCTCTCTAACTATTTTAAAATTTTCTGCTGCGATAAATTGGCATGTAAAAAATTAATATATTTCATTGATACGTAAAAATAAAATTTTGACTTTTTAGACTCGTATTAGTTATGAACAAAAAGAAATGGCACTGGAAAGCATCGTGCAATTATGGCGTATAGCGGGACTAGTTACGGAAATTTACTTAAATTATGATTGTGATTTATATTGCTCAAATCTTTTTGAAAATCTTACTAAGGTAAACATTTGCTTTTTCCCTTTTTTTTTTTTTATGTAGAACTTATTGTATTATGCAACATAGGAATTCCATAATTACAAGTACGAGAAATAAAATTTCATCAATTTGGTACTTTAAGCTTCTTCTTGAAAATGCGTTTCCTGTTCTGGGTTTGCGTTCTATCAATCT
Source organism: Wuchereria bancrofti (assembly GCA_005281725.1). Taxonomy (NCBI): domain Eukaryota; kingdom Metazoa; phylum Nematoda; class Chromadorea; order Rhabditida; family Onchocercidae; genus Wuchereria; species Wuchereria bancrofti. The sequence continues at coordinate 9,709,227 of SSBO01000001.1, forward strand.
ATTATCTCTGGATGGTTTGCTTACTGTAATTGATACGATTGATAACAACTGTGTATACAGGCAGGCTGGTGGTGTTCATCAAAAAACCGCTATTTCAACGTAGGTTCAATTTGTTGCACAAATTATTATTGGCTTTAATTTTTTTTTTTTTCTTGAGTTGTTTTGGTTTATAATCTCGTTTTTCTCAATTTATGGATTTTTTTTTAGTTCGATGTCAGCGCAATTGCACTTACCAGCTATTAGTGGATATGCTTTTGGAAGACAGAGTGCAATCGATGAAACTTTATGTAGGTTGTTAAAATTAAATATCACAATGATGTGTTGCTAAAATCGGAAGAATTTGTCTAATAAATTATATAGTTTTGATTTAAAAGTCATGTTAGAATCACAGCAAGTCAAATTTTGACATGACATAATACTGACAGCGAAGAATAGGACTGAACTAATTGGCATTACTGAAGTTTCACTGCGGAAGTTATTGTTTTAATAATTTGTCTTTTAAATTTTTGATAATTAATCTCTCGCAGTATTGCATTTTTTTTTAAGCAGTTACTGCAGCGGGAAGAGCGGCACTTTTTGAAACGTTTTTACCTTCTACAGCATTACACGCAAATCGGATGGCTCCATCATCTTCTCCTCCATCAATTATAGAAGTCATCGAGAGGAAAAAGAAAAAACGAATTATTACAGAAGCGACGGAATTTTTTAATCAGGACCCAAAGAAAGGTTCTTGGTTTTATCAAAAAATTGAGTTTTAAATGATAATTTGAAGTCAAATAACCGGAAAAGCTTATAACTGTGGATTTTATAGGAATTGAATTCCTTAAAGAGAAGAAAATTTTGAAATCACCGCTGGATCCTGTTGATGTTGTCGCTTGGTTAAGAGAGAATCCGCGCCTCGATAAAAAGCGAATTGCGGATTATATCTGCAGGTTTGTTATATTTCAAAACTTTTAATGAAATTTGGTGTTTTTTTTTAATTTGTTATAAGCGCTGAATCTTGTAGATTTTGTTGTCTCTTTTATGAGATTGTAGATATTGAAGTTTAGTATTCCTATTAAAATCATTAATTTGGTTTGTTATTAGCACCTATGAAGCACATCACTTATTGAAGTTTTTTTCTATTAGATTGTCGATATGAATTGTTGAGCGTTCTGAAAATAATGAGTGAAAACAATTAGATGAAGGGAAAAAATCCAGAAAGTAATAGATAGTAAAGTTTCTACTATATTTTTAGCGTTCCATAATGAACATATATGGAACTTTTTAAATTTATTACTTATTGCACATGCATAATCTGCAGCCGAAAAAATGCCGCTGTATTGGATGCTTTTGTTCGGTCATTTCCATTTGGAAATACTCGTTTGGATGATGCTTTACGTATGTTTTTGGAAGCATTTAGATTACCTGGAGAAGCTGCAGAAATTTCGATGGTAATGCAACATTTTGCAGGTTAGTGCTGTAATGTGATGCTAAACACTTAATGAAATTTGAATGGTTTTTTGTCATTTTTATGTAAAATATATTTGTCTTGACATTTAATTCTAACTTGAATAAAACAATTTTTTAGTAAAGTTTTATATGAACGCGGAATTTGAAAAAACAAATTTTTTTTAATGTTAACGTGAAGTTTTATAAAATTAGCTGGAATTTTTGTTTTTCTAACGGAAGTGGAAAGGGCAGTACCGGTATGACTGAAAATTATAATATCTCTGTTAGGATTATTTTTGTTAACTTATCGTTTGTTTAGTGTCTTACTGTTTCATTAAAATTTTTAGTCACTGAACAAGCAATGATCTGACATAAATAATTAGGACTTCGTTGCTAAAAATGCTTGCGTCATTATTAGCTATTATCCTTTTTTTTACCATTGCTTCTTTTTCACCTTTTTTTTTTTTGAATGTTAAGATCACTGGTATATTGCAAATGGTGAACCCTTCAACCACGTTGATGCTGCTTTCACATTAGCTTATGCTGTCATTATGCTCAATACTGATCAACACAATCCACAGGTTTTTTTTTTTCGTATATTTATTTTTTTTATTTTATGATTTATTTAAGAGGAAAAAATATGCAAGAAAGTTTGATTTTCGGTTTAATTAATCGTTGGTTAAAATTATTCATTGTAATACATTAAGGGTTGTTCGAAATATTCCTTAATCTGTATATAAAGTGAAATATGATTTCAGGTGCGGAAAAATCAGCGACCGATGCAAGCAGAATGTTTCAAGCGAAATTTATCAGGTACTAACGGTGGCCAAGATTTCGATCCCGCAATGTTGGATGAAATGTATAACGCTATCAGGCATGTGATAAAAATGTTTGAGTTGAAAGTTTGAACAGAAGGAAAAGTCAGATCTTCTGCAAGATATGAAAATATGATTTCATTTGACATTGATAGATAATATTCAATCTTGAAAGCGTTTTCAGAAATGAAGAAATTGTGATGCCTGCTGAACAGGTTGGGATTGTAAAGGAAAATTATCTATGGAAGGTAAATTTCTATAGTTCGTAAGACAGATTAAATAAATATGACTTAGAAGCTCCTATGATTGATACGGTAAATAATTCTAATTAAATGACACTGTTAAATTAAGGGTTAACAGAAGTTGACAGGAATGAAAGCTTATATAATTTTTTTGGATAGTTATATAATTTTTATTCTTAGAGTGGAAGAAAATTAAGTTCAGAAAAATTTTTTGCGGTAACATGTTTTGACTTTAAAATGTTCGCATTAAGATAGTGTCAAAGTATGGAAGATAGTAGTAGGACTTGTTGATAATATTGGTGGGAAAGAGAAAACAACATTTCAAACTTTTATTCTAACAATAAGTTGAATTTTTTAGGTTTTGTTACGACGTGGTGAAACGAAGGAAGGTGAATTTATCCATGTACCAGCAGGGTGGAATGACCATGATTTATTTAGTATCACTTGGGGTCCAGCTTCTGCGGCGCTATCGTTTGTATTTGACAAAAGTGGAAGAGACACCATTTTACAGGTATTAAAAAATAAGTGCTTTCATATTCAGTGTTTTTTGCTATTATCATTCAGCTCGTGAATGGTTATTCAAAATTTCAGAAATTTCCGATTTCAGAAATATTTTTCTGGAGACTTCAGAAAATTTTTCGAAAAAAATTTCGAAATTTTCAGAAAAAATTTTAAAATTAGTTGTTCAGATCAACATTTCAGAAAGTGCTGAATGGATATCGCAAGTGTGCATCCATAGCTGCACATTACGGAATGAGCGATGTTTTCGATAATTTAATTATTCATTTGTGCAAATTTTCTACTTTGATGGCTACAAATGAAGGTAAAATAGTCTGTCAGAAATGTCATTTCTCTGGTTTGGAATCAAGGAAAGCGATAGAAATTTTGGGAGATTTGCAGTAATCATACTACTTTGTTTATTATTGCAATTTATAGATAATCCGGAACAGAGTTTGGAAATCCAGCAACATGGAGTTTTGATTGAAAATTCCAATCAAAGTGCGGAGCAGATTGCAATTGCCTTTGGTGAAAACACAAAAGCGCAAATGGCTGCAAGAGCTATGTTCCAATTGGTCCATGCTCATGGTGACATTCTTCGAGAGGTATAACTAAATTTATTCTTTACATGGTTTTAAATTTTTCCGAAGTGTTTTCCGTAACATAACTGTTTCTTTAAAGATTTATCCTTACTGAATTATAGGGCTGGAAAAATGTGCTAGACAGTATTTTACGTTTATTTTATGCCCGTTTATTGCCAACTGCAATAACGGAAGTAGAGGACTTTGTGGATAGCAAAGGATGGGTATCGATACAGCGAGTATCACCACCGTAAGTTCTGTTATATAATTATTTCTGAACCATTAACTTATTTATTTATCTTCTTTTATGAAACGTTGCAGAAAGTTATCAACTAATCGAAGCGATTCTGGTTTGCTCAGCTGGCTTGGACTTGGCTCGAATTATGACAACAAGGAATTTACGCCAACTGTCGATCAGCAACAACTTATCAAAGTAGAATTTTCACGTTTTCTGAAATTTAAATCATTTCTAATATCTATAAAATGGCTTGTAATTGCCGAACTATAAAATCAGCAGTTAGATTTGAAATTTTTCAAACAAAAAGTTAAACGTCATACAGATAGCTCAAGAAGTGATAGCTGAATGTCATCCGGAACAGCTCATTGTTGATGGCAAATACCTCACTTCATCCGCTCTTTCTGAACTCATTAGTACTATTATTCAAGCTTCTACAAATGTTGCTCACATTGAAATGGATAAAGGTGAACCTGTGATAAGGAAATTGAAAGAACAGGTTAGTATTTGAATCGATTTTTGGGTTTCTTTGTCTTCGTATTTCTCAGATTTCTTAATTCAGATTGCATTCTCAAGAACTTTGCAACTAGTGAGCTTATAGTTCACTATCACTTTGAACCATTCATTATGCAATACTTCATGATTATATTTTTCAGTTTCGTTTACTACAATCCTTTAACCAATTTTGTTTTTATGGGTACAATTACCGAAGCATTATTTTCAGGAAGAGGATGCACTTGTACTTTACCTGGAAATGATGATTAGCATAGCACTGGAAAATAAAGATCGTTTATCTCAAATATGGACACCAATTAAGCAGCATTTGAAATGGATTATGACTAGTTTTGGTCGGAATCCGTTGATTGTGGAGAGAGCTGTTGTTGGCTTGTTAAGGATTGCAAATAGGAATTTGTACCATCTTAAAGATGATATTGCTGATGAAGTGCTTCAATCTTTAGGGATTCTCCTGGTTTGTCTTATTTTGAAAATCTCACAATTGAATATCAACGTTTGTCATCTAATAATTAATAGTCATTTTTGCTTCAGAAACTACCACCTCCAGCTATGTTTATGTTTTCGCGACAAATTTCATATGGATTACATGAATTGCTGCGCACAAATGCTGCAAATGTACACCGACGCGAACATTGGGCAATTCTTTTTGGATTAATGGAAGCTGCAGGAGCTGGTGTTTATCCGGAGGATTTCAATAATACACAAATTGATACTGTAAATTATTAGTTATGCGTTTTTTGTTCAAATTTCAATTAGCTATTTTTACTATGCTGTTACTATTGCGTTTAGTTTTTTCTTTCGTCATAGCAGTACTAATGCGAATAAATTAGAATGAGTTTGATGTATTACTTCCTTTTTTTTTTGTAGATTAGAATGAAAGAGTAACAATTTTTGCGAATTTTTAAAGCTCCTTAGGATTTTCAGCCTGCTTCATCTCAAAGAAAATCGAAAATCCTAAATCGACAAGTGCATAGTGATACGGAACCAAGTTTAAATCGTCCTCGAGTTGATAACACAAATGAAACAATGTCTGTTGACAGAGGTTACACATCTGATGTTGTTAAAGGTATACTATATACTTCTACTTATTATTCATCAATTATTTCTATTTTTATTTTATATCGTTAGTTTGCTAGTTTGTTTATAACCGGAGTCTATATGCAAAAATATTTTTATAAAATTTATTGCGTAATTTTTTGCAGGATCAATATCATCCTTTTCGACTCTTTCAGAACATATTGATAGTGCAGCTTCATTATTAAAAGAGACAAGCACAGAATGGATACATGTTGATCACAAAGATGGTTTGTTTTAATTATAGATTAATATTTGTATGTACAATCTTTTGAAAGGAAAAAATGATATGAGAGAAAACAAAAGAGCTTTCATTATTCATTGCGATTATTAGTATATGGAGTGTAGTGTATTTCTCAATAAGACAATTGCTATTACTTAATTGTTGTTTGCATAAAAACAAAATCATGTAATATCTTTTTCTTTAATCGATACTTCATCTTAATAAATAAGCAGACATAGATTTTTTTTTTGGTTGAGAGTGAGATAACAGGATTTCGAAAAAAAAAAAAAGGAAAAAAAATTCGTTTCAGCAACACTTGCTGCGCAGCAACAGCAGCTTCAGCTTAAGCCAACTGGAAAACAGCATCTTTATTCGAGTGTTTTCGATCGTGGTACTGTTGTGCTGCGGACTAATCTCATTAGGTTGTCTTTCGAAATTTTACACTGCTACAGTCGTTTTACAATGAAAATTTTGAGTTTTAACCTTTCAATGCTTTGATAAATTTGGAAATAAATTGTTTTATTTTAGGCACGATCCTTTAGCGTTTCTCAAAGTGGGAGAAACGTTAGCATTTCTGGTACGAGATGCAGCTCATATCACTCCTGATAACTTTGATTCGTGTATTGAATGTTTGCGCTCATGTACTGAAGCTAGTCTGGATGGTGGAAGGTATACGTATGTTTTATTTCTAGTTTTGCTGTATGCAGCTTGATAGATTAAGTTATGACCATTTTTCTGTTTGTTTTTAGATGATTTTTTAATCTAAGATTTCAAATAAATTTCAAATGTTACAGATACGCTGCAGGTCCGCTTAGTGATGATGCTCAAAGTCAGCTACGAAGTGTTCTAAAAGACGAGAAGTCAAAGCATAGTACTAAACAAGGTTATTGGTTTGTTAGATCTGTAGGAATGGTTCATAATGTTGTGGATGAATAGATTATTTTTTTAAAAAAATTTCTTTATTTAGCGGATAGATGGAAATTTAAAAATTCGAGTTTATATTGCAGATAGAAATAGCCATAGACATATGTCTTTGAAAACCAGAAGTAACTATGAGGACGAAGAAATGTCAGTTCAAGCTGAACCACAAAAGTTATCAGCAAGCTACCAACAGGTTAGTGTTTTCAATTTTGCTACACATAATTTGAAGTGCTGATGAAAATTTGATTAATGTCATCTTTATCAATCTTCCACTTTTTTCGTTTGAACTACAAAATTTATGCATAGATGTTGTGACTTTTCTTTTTAAGCATGAAATGAATATTATAAGTCGCTGTTTTTGTCCTTTTCATAAAATTTAATGGACGTTCTTTTTTACAGATTGCCTTCCAAATACTTGACTTGTGTCATACATTGCATGTGAAAGGTGCTACAATATATCGAAGTTGGGCTGATGGTGGAGCTAACGTGAGCCCATCTTTATCTTCTTTTTTTTTGTAGCGTTATCAGTTTAATATTTTTAATTATTCAAATTCTTCACTGAACAGATACGCTCTTGTTCAATTGGAATTGAATTATGTTTTAGATTGATGCTAGTTTACCAGCTCTATGGAACCATTGTTGGCGACCACTTTTACAATGTATAGCTCGTCTCTGCTGTGACTGTAGGCGGCAAGTACGAACACAAGCGCTTAATTTCCTTGTGGTAAGCTTTATATTTTAACTGTGCAAATTTTAAGCACAAACTCATCTTCAAATTTTTATAGCGAGCCTTTCTAATACCGGAAATGCAAGTGATGGAAGGCAAGCAGTGGGAAGAATGTTTTGGCGAGGTACTTTTCCCTCTGCTACAAAAGTTGCTCGAAAATTTATCACCAATGGATCCGATTGGAATGGAGGAGACAAGAGTACGAGTTATGCAGCTTATCTCGAAAATTCTACTCAATCATTTAACGTTGGTTTAAATTTTTATTTTGTAATCTGATTAAAATCATATCTTTTTGGATTTGGAAACCAACATCAGCAAAATGTCCTTATAGAAGATGGATCAAAATCTTTCTCACTAATCTGATTTAAAGTTAGGGCGATGTTGGAGTTGTAAATTATCTAAAATTAAGTTCATTTTTATTGCTGTAAGAAGACTATTAAATGTTATGTCGCCAAATCAAGGCTAAAATTTTTTTCTAGGCCTTTGAGTTTGTTGGCATCATTCCGATCTTTATGGTTACGTTTGCTAGATTATATGGATCAGTATCTTCATGCGGATCGCAGTGAACTTTTATCAGAATCAATCCCAGAATCGTTAAAGAATATGATTCTCGTCATGGACAATACTGAAATGTTCAATACTATACCTGATTTATATGATATGACTGTTACACGCATTGGTACATTCTTACCAGAGTTACTTGCTGAAGTGATGCCTGGCCCACCAAGAAGGTACTTTTATTATTCTTAGTTTGGATTTATACATTTAGAATTTTATTGAAATTTTCGTTTTAGTAAGGTTTTATTTATTTTTATTATTGCATATTTTCTAGGTTGGATTTGCCTGATATGAAGTTACAAGAGACCCCAGATTCACCTCTTCAAAACAGAAGCCCTGAAATTACTAACCTCGGTTCTGGCGAAACTGCATCAATACTTCCTCAACAATTCAGTATTGATAGACAAGTGCTAATCGCCCCACCAATCGATTTAAATACGCAGTCACAATCTCCAAATCTTGAACAGATGGAATCTGAACATATCATCCATGACAACGAAACTTCTAAGTGTGCTAATTTACCGGAAGCTGCAGGGGAAATTTCAATTCCAGAATTGGTAGGAAAAATTTATCTTTTTGGTGTTACATGTTTCCGAAGTTTAATGCTGCATTTGTATGTTATTTAATCTTATGATTTATATATTATTACTAAAATATTGTCAAACTAATGAAATAGCTGTTTTATTTTTAAATTTCATTTCACTTTTTTACTACCAGATATTTACATCTGCTTGCGTTGACGGATTACTTACAGGAAGAAGTAATCGTTCATTCCGGTAACACTTCCCCGCCTATGCAGTCTATACATTTTAATACTCCTGAAGCAAATGTGCAACCTTCGATACCAACTTTAAATGCAGAATCGATTTTCTATAGTCGAAGTGGAATAACATGTGATGAACAACGTTCAGGTCAACAATTGTCATGTGCTCACACTGCACAAACATACAATACTGATTATCGTTACGATGCTGCAGGAATGACGAAAGTTAGTGATGAGACACAGTTTGCTACGTCATCAATGGAATCATATCGAGTTTGTGCTTTTCTTATGAGTTCTACTTTTATTTCCATTGTTTATGTAAAATTAATCCTTATATGTAAAATTAGTGTTAGTAAATTTATGTATGTAATCATGTAACCAAGTTTATGTTAAATTAACCTTATTTTGGTAGCCTCATTTTTACTGCTAAAATATTTGTTCAGGTAGCGCCACCTCATTTATTGTATGCTCAGCAACAATTACAACGGCCTCCAATTATGGACTCACAGTCATCACAAATTTCGTATCAGTTAGCTTCGGGTCCAATGCCAATGATGATGTCAATTGGTGAACCTTTGCTTCCATCACCAAATAGTGCATTTTCACCTCCAGTATCTGCTCCTGTGCGATCTGTTGCTGAACTATCACTTCGAAATGCTGAGGTATAAAGTTTTAGTTTCATTACTCATATTATTCATACTTCCTTTTTCTTGATAATAATTCCATGATGTGCGTAAGAATCAGTAGTGATGATGATCATAAATATTGCTGTGAAATTGATAATTGTTACTTTTATCATATTTTTTATCTTTTTGAATAGTGAAACTTTCAGTCAGCACGGAAGGAAGAACAAAACATGGTGGTAACATCCAGAATGGCGTAGAATGAATTAGCAGATTCATCGAGTACGGTGTAAAGTTTGTTTGAGTGAGAAACAAATAAAATGTACTACTAGTGGATTTCTTTTTAATTTTTATACATACATTTTACAGGGCTGTCTCATTGGGATTATCATTCCATAGTGGAAGCTTATTGTTATTTGTGCTTAGTTTTAGTTTCATTACTATCATTAATTAAATTGGTATTTTTGGTCTGTGATTAACTTGTCTTTGTCTTTTTAGTGAAGTGTAAATAAGTTAGAATTAAATATGTATAATATTTCCATTGCTAAGGTTCCCTAAAAATTTGTTAGCTTGCTCTCATTTTCTAAACATGAAGAACTGGTTTCTTAAATTACTGTGTGATTCGATAATATTATATTGTCGCCTTTTTAATACTCTTACTCTTTCAGATTTATCTGTTATATTTTATGCATAGGCATAATTTATCGATAGTTTTCCGGAGATGGTAAATTAGATTAGACGTTTTTGTAAAAATAAACTGTAAATTTTGGATGATAGATGTTTCACATCCGAGAAAGAGGGAAGTATATGTTCATTTATAGTTAAGATGAAAAATTTATATTTACAATTGAAATTCATATGGCACAAAAATTTTCTGCAAAACATTTCTTTAATCTCTTTCAGTTGTTTCAAACTCTTCTTTTATTTCCTCATATAATCTTTCATTGTAACGATTCCTTTTTTTTTTTCTTTTTTTAAACGAACATTGTACGGATATGTATGATGTTTATTAACAGATGATAAATAATTATTACGGGAATGTTTCAGCAATGTTTTCTTCTTTTTTTTTTTTTCACAACACTATTAATCCTGTTCACTGTTATTTTTATTGTTTCCTATAAAAATAAGGACAAGAATTAAATTCGAGAAAAAAAAACATGTATACAAAACTGTTATTGTTAAAGACTAGAATTGAAATTGAATTTAACTTTCTTTCATTTTCCAAAAAGAATCAACCTATTGGTTTAAGGAATTTTTATCCTACCTAAAATTTATTAGAATGAAAGAATTGATGTAAATGAACATTTAATTAGTTATTATACTTACCTTTAAAATTTATTCTGCTTTCTTTCCCTTTCATAGTAATATTCTTGGAGAGTTTTATCTTTTAGATGATTCAATTTCTGTAGTAACATCGTAATTTATGTATAAGATGTGGAAGAAATTGGTTAAAAATATTCCAAATTTATGAAAAAAATTCGAAAATAATAATCATTAGTTTAGCTGGAATGTTAAATTTAAAAAAAAAAATGTTAAATTTTAATTGTTGTCTTAGTTAAACATTTTAATGAAATATTAGAGTTAAAGAAGAAATTGCCGAAATATCTTTTGCATTTATTAATAATACAACTCTTTTTATTATTTTGAAATTTTAACAGTACATGAAGAAAAGAAGAGAAATACCTTAGCTTGATCAAAATATTTGACAATATTTAAAGTTGTTCTTGATTGTTTATTAGATCGAAGACGTCTGAAAAAAAAAAAAAAACAAAAAAAAAAAGTAAAGCTAAAAATATATTTCACTTTTACAGCTATTTTTTAATTATAGTATTATTAAAAAATTAACAGAAAGAAAGATCATACATGCTATCCATTGTATTTTTTAAACTACGCTCTTGTTTGATTGATTTCCATTCATCTTTTTTTGCCTAAAATATTTTATGAAAAATTTTTTTTTCAATATATTAATTTAATAAACTTAATAATGTATATGTTAAATATTAAAAAAAAAAATGAAAATATTAAATTTAATTGTTTTTAATACATTTTATTGAAATATCAGAATGAAAACTAATTAGATAAAATATCAAATACCTACCAAATACCATTCTTTTGCTATTAATGTTTGTTGAAAATAATTAGCAAAGAGTAATTGTGCTTCTCGAAGAATCTCTTTCAATAATTCATCATTATTTTCATCAAATCCATGTATTGAATCCAATCCAATATGAATTTTATGTCTGTGAAATAAGAAAATATAAAGAAAATAAGAAGCTGTAGTGATTATTCTTTCATTTTTCCACTTTTAAAATTTAATTAATTTAAAAAATCAATTAAATTCTATCTCATTCATTCAATTATTTCAATAAAAAACAATAAAACTTACTCGAAATTTACTGGTTCACTGATTTCAACACGTTTCACTCTTTTTGTTTCGTCATCAAAACAACATAAATTAATAATTTACATATTATATTTCAATGATATTTAATGGTTATTAATTGTGAATGAAACTTTTTACAAATATTAATTTATTCAGTATTATATGAAAAATTATTTGCAAAAAAAAAACATTCAACTACTTAGTATTACATATAAATTTTATAGAAATTAATTATGATAAAATTTGCATAAATTAAAAAAAAAAAACAGAAAGAATAGAAAACTTAAATTTTTGTGTTAAACAAAAATTACTGGCAAATATATGTTTGAGTTTTCTTAAAAATTTCATTATTAATGATGATTTCTCCCAAGGATAATGCTAAAAATGAATAATTAAATTACTATCAATATATTTATTAAAATTTGCAAAAAGTGTAAAAATATTTAGGATCAAATAAAGTAACGAAATTTCCAAAAAAAAGAAAAAATTAACAAAATTAAAGGAAAACAATGTAAAAAGTGTTAAACAATTAATAATTTGAGTAAAATTTGATAAAGTTCACAAAAAAATTTTTTTTAAAAATAATTTTACAATTAAAAATTTTACTTTTGCATTATTAATACTTTTAGTTGAAAAACTATCAGTGGAAAATGATTGCATATCCAATAAATCATCCATATTTTTGCACTTGCATTTACATTCTAAATAATAAATATATTTGAATAAGAAGAAAAATTTTTAAATGTTTGTTTATTTTTCTTTTTTCTATTTTTCGCAAAATTAAAAAAAAAAATTGAAAATATACCAAATTGAAACATACCAAATTCTGATATAAAATATGATTGAATTGAGAGTAACATTAGATAAAAATTTTCTGCTTCCATTTTTAAGCAAAAATTCATACCATAAATTTTATTATCACCTGCATATAATACTATAAAATTTGCGCCTCTCTTTTCAAATATCATTGTTGATTTCCTGCAATAATTTTCTTAATTGATAAATTAAATTAGACAGATGAAAAAGAGAAGTGAAATTTTTTGATGAAATTTTTAAATGAGTAAAAATTTATTAAAAGACAAAAAAAAAAAACTCATGCAAAATGATTGTCCATTTATGAATGATATATTCTGATTGATGACAGATTGGTTCAATTAAATTCAAAAATGTAAGATTTTGATTGAAATCATAAATATAGCATATTAAACCATCAGCAATTTTCCTCCATTTTATCATTTCGAAATCTTCTTCCAATAATTCGATAAAACTAGCTGCTAATACCTATAAATATTAAATTGAATTTTTCTAATGTGTAACTTTCTTTTTTTTTTTGACTCATTAACTAATTTTAATTAATGAAAGTTAGAGGGAAATGCAGCATAAATGTCATAATGTTTGGATGAAAATCAAACAAAATTGAAATATGCAAATATATTAAATATTAAATTATAATAAAAAATTCTTACTTGACAGTTTGAACCAAACAAAGTGGCAATTTTCGCATTTAAATTGACATTTGATAACAATGATCCAATATTTGGATGGCTTATACTAAGAAGTAAAAAAAGTTAAATTTTAGCAGTAATTGAATAATCCTTTTGTTTTGTTTTATTTTTGTTTTTTTTTTTTTAAATTTAAAATTTTTTAATTTCAAAAGTATAATAAATTTTACCATTTATATGTAGCATATTCACTTTCATATGTCATTTTCAATAGTTAATTGTTAAACAAAGCGCATTTTCATATGATCTTTCATATGTATTTAAATGAATTTCTTATGATTGCGAACTTTTTGCTTCCTATAAATTAGTTCAAAATGAAATTTTTCTTATGAAATTTAAAATATAAATTCAAATTTGAAAATTATTCTACTGAAAAGGTGGCAAATTTTACAGATAATTCGAAAGACTAATGTTAGAGGACGATGAAATATGAATGCAAAGTGGAACATTCTGAAGATTATGAATGATTCGTAAAGTTTTTGTAATATTAATTAAATTTGACCTGCCTTATCCTTCTTACCCTGCTTTTCCTACTCTCAGCAATTCTTTCTCTCTCTCTCTCTCTCTCTACTTTTTTGTTTATTATAAATTTTCCTTTTAGTGTCATAAGAAATTTACCTTTTATTTAAATTTTTCTGTCCTCAAAAAACTTTTATTTTTTTCTTTTTTGTCCTAAAATTATGACAAATTTAATGTCGCAAAAGAAGCTAATTTGTTGTCAAAATAAATTATTTGAAATTTGTAAAAAAATTAAATTGGGATTAAAATTTTTGACGAATCTAAGGAACTGTTTTTTTCTTTTATAATTCCTCAAAAAATGGTGTAAATTTTAAGTTGACATTATTTTATTCAGAATTTTCAGCACTTTAACATTGAGCGATAACTCATACATAAACAGATAAAGTATTTTAGGATAGGATTAATTAATTAATTAATTAACTAATTAATTGCTCAAATAATATAAGTTAATTAGTGCATTTTGTTTACTGATAAGTTAGTGATGCTAAATCATTATTTAATCGAAAACAGAGATATAATTATAAATTACAATTGGAATAGAATTGAAATGAAAAGTATTGCTCTTTTAGGTTATGAATTGAAGAAATAAAATGATACTAAATTATTAATATATAATGAAATAATGTTGTGAAAAAAAAAATGTATCAAATAAATGATAAATTTAAAAAAAAAAGTGCTTGCAGCTTGCAATTTGCTACTTGCAACATGCATTTCAAATTACATCAAAGCAAGCGATAATGTTTTGGTATAAAACTTTTTGAAAATGTAAATTGTTAGTGAATTAATTAGCATTTCATTGTGTTTACTTATTTGCTTATCACTTCCAGTGATAAGCATTCAACTGATACAACAGAAGTATTTATGTCATACAAACATATGGAAAATATTAAATCTTGACAAGTGTAAACAGAAAAATGTTACATACTAACATCATTTCAGTTTAAGATTTATGTTTATGATTTATAAATGTAAACAGAAAATTAATTGACATCACATAAGGTGAATAGAAGACCAATTTAGTAATAATCAAATCTTTAGCATTAAATTTAGTCATAGTATAAAATAATAGCACAAAATTTTATCATTTATCAGTGTAAAATAATGGTACAACATTTCAGTTAAAATATTTAATAATTAAACAAAAAATGGTATAACATTTTATCATTCAGCTAAAATATTTAAAAATTAAACAAATGTTTTAAAAAAAAATATTTTAAAAAAAAAACTTAGTTGATTTTTCAAGAAGCTTTCATACTTTTATGAATGATAAAGGTTACATGGAAGTGTGACTTTAAAAAAGTTCCAAGCTCTATCCATGAAATACAGCAAACTCTTCAATTTCATATTTAAATCTCTAGGAAATAAAAAAAAAAACGAAAAAATTCAACTTTGCATCAAACTTGGCTTTAATAATGTCATTTTAAATTTATAATTGCTCAACTATAGCAAATGAAATGAATTTTACACAAAATTTGGAATTAAATTTCTAAAATGTCAATTGAATAATTAAAAAACATATATCGGTCATAGGTCATATATCGATCATATTTTTACAAGTAATTTTTATTGTCACATTAATTTGATTTCAAATGAAATGTCCAAATCTTTTTTCTGTAACGTTAATTCATCATGAAAGTGTATGACCTGAGATTGACCTTTTATTCGAGTCTAAACTATCCACTAAAATATGATAGCATATGACATTACTTAATTTATTTTTGTAATGATATACTTAAAATCCAATTAAAAACTTATGAACTTTTTAACATAAAATGACCTATGAACTCAGATGTATTATTTAAATATAATTCTAAATTTGAGTAAGAACTACTTGCTATCCCATTTTTTTAATAATCAAAAAAAAAAATGAACTAATGATTGAATTTCGAAAATATTTACCAATTTCCACTTAAGATTAGAGTAATAATAAATTTATCACTTAAGTTATGACTAATTAATTTAATTGAATTTTGTCATCGTCAAATTGTTAATAAATTCCTCTTCAGTGATATTCATATTTCTGCTCATATTTTGAGGACATTATCCGTACTTTCCAAATAAATCTTACCTGAGATACCTTTTGCGACATTTGAAACTTGTAGTACGATAAATTCATTTAGTGATTTATGAATTCGATGAAATGCTATGACAAATTAAATCCATAATTCAATTACATTTCCTGCATAGGTAATAATATTCAACAAACTTTACTGCCATCAATATGAAATGATTTTTTACCTAAATAATATTTTAGAAAGGTAAATAAGTACAAGTTTACTTTTCTAAGGTATTTTGTTCAAAATAAAACGAACATTTAAGAAACAATGATAAAATGAAAAATAAATAGATTTGTAAATTAGCATCAATAACTTGCATTTTTTAGATTTTTTTTTTGCATTTCTACTTAAAATTGTTTCTTCTTTAAAAAAAAAAGGAATTGCTATGCAGCGGTTGATTTAAATTCAAACATTTTTAAATTTTATGGTCAAAAAAGAGAAAAAGGGATTTTTTTTCCTGTCACCAAAGTAATGAGATAGGAATGTGTGCAATTCATTCATGCCATAAAATGATAATTTAAAAGACAGGCATTGATTTAAAATGTTCAAGTTAGTTAAAAAAGTAAAACGAAAGTAAAAGTTAGTTAAATCAGTGATTTCAGGAAAATCTTTTCTAATATTTATGTAATATTATTACTTTGGAAGTTCTTTCTATTTCTTAATTTAAGCAATTTCTATTTCTTACTTTTTATCTATCCTTTTATATCAAATATTATCATCTATACAGTAATTTTTAAAAATTGTAAATTATTTGAACTTATTTTTAGGCTTTTAAAAAATCGTAAAAAATGAATTACAAAGATATTTTTTGTTAGCAAACTTCGCTTCAACTAAACTTCAAATAATAGAAATTAATAGGAACGGTAAAAAAAAAACGGATATTGTTAATTAATCAATGCAAATAAAAGTTTTCAACTTGTTCCAATCAAATTGTGCGATGCGCATTTGTCATGAAAAGTTGAAATGAAGTAAAGTTCAGCAATTTTTTAGATATGTATCGATCCATATGGACTTAATTGTGATCAATCAGTTCGACTTATATTTAAAAAAAAAAATTGTTTTAAGTGTTTAAAAACGATTTGTGCCGGAATTTGTTCTTGCACCTGAACAAACGATATTCAGGTAAATCTAATGTTCAGGTGAATTTATCAAAATTTTCAAGAAACCACTTGGGAAAATTTCGCTATAATGAGAAATGGAAAGTAATCATAGAAACAAAAACAAAACTAAAATGTTAGCTAATTCGAATTTTGTTGAAAATGAACAACCGTTCGTTTAGGTTCCCAAAGTTTTGAGATGAAATTTTTTAAAAAAAAGTTAAACTTTCAATGAGCTTTCAAAGAGTTATGTTATTTAACAGCAACACTGACTTATTTTACGATGAGTGAAAAATCAAAATTAGTGAATTGTTCATTGAAAGTTTAATTTTTAAATATTATCATTAAGTATTGATTAGTTTAAAAAGTTAAGTATTAAAAGTTAATTAAGTATTGATTAACCTAAAACTATGAAAATGACATTAATTTTAGTCTTTTAAATGATATTTGTATTGATAGTCATTGAAAATTTTGTGAAAATAATTCGATCAAAGAAATTGTTACTATTACTAATTAAATCGATTGATTCATATGATCAAATTGAATTGTAGCAAATTCAAGGAGCTTCTTTCATCTCAAAATATTATTTAAATTGTTCAAAATTGAATTGAATTTTTTTCTACTAGATCTATTAGGTTTTTTTTTCTTATTAAATATTAGATTTTTATTACATCTATTAAATTACTGCTTTCCTCTCACTATTAGTTTAACAACTTATTTCAAAAGTTTTTTTTTCGAACTCTTTTTTTTCGTCCTAAAAAGTCAACTTTTTGTTTTTTCTCCTCTCTCTCTTCTCTCACTCCCTCCCTCTCTTTTTTTCTGTTTGATAGTAAAACCTTTAATTAGAGTAAACAAAATTAAATGTATGCATGAATGCGACAAAATCTTCATATCACTTTTAGTTTACTGAAAAATAATTTCTCTATCACTGTCAAAATTGTATAAATTTTGCATAGGTTTAAAAGTTTCCCAATTAATTAGTGATAACATATCAAATTGATTTAGCAATGAAAGAATTTAAATTAATAAATAATATTTTATATATTCTAGCAATAGCTTGTATAACTAATTAAAATGAACAAAATTGAATTAATCTATAGTAATAGATCAATTAAAATGGCTGCAACATTTCTTTATAATTTGTATTTCAGCCAGTATCAAAGTTTTTATTTGCTTTGTAATAAATTCAAATTAACTTACAGATCAAATTGAAAATGTAATTAGTTCAGCTCAAATCGAAATAGATCATTTTGAAACATTATTATGGTATTATAATGAAATGATAAGAAGATTTAATAGCAGACAGTTTAATTTTAACACCATTTTTTCAAAAGAAAAAAGTTTCATTCATCTTATGCTTGTCTCTCAAAACTGATAAGAATAATGAAATTCCTATCATTAAAATGTCTTATCTGATACTTATGAAGCACTGCATAAGTACCGTATAACTATACTTAGTGATTAACTATATTACAAAAAAAATGTGAAAAGTAAACTGAAAAAGTATTGGAATTCCAAATTTGCACAACATTTCAAACTTTATCATTTTCTAGCTATTAGTTTCAAACTTTGTCATTTTCTAGCCATTCGTTGATAACATTGATCATTTCTGCTTACTGTTTAGCCTTAAATTCGAAGTGCTTTTTTGTTTAGCGGAAAAGTTGCAAAAGTTTATCAAAATTATATTAATTATAAAAATTAAGTAAATATATTAATTAAAATTATATCAATTATATTTTCAAATTAACGATATGTGGACATGGACAATTGACCTAAAGAGGTCATTTCTAGTGATATCAATAGCTTACTGTAGATTTGCTAGTAATGATTATTAATTATTGATATTGAAAAATGTGACACGTTTAAATTTTCATATTTGAAAATTATCTTACTGAATAAACCTAATTGTCTGTTACTTTATCACAAACATAATTTCAGTATTTTTTTTTCTTTTAAAGATTTCTGTTTCAACTATTTTGTCTTGACCTAAATAACTGCCACGACATTTTTTTTTTTTTTATGGAAATCAATGATTTCAAAGAATCACCGAATAATTCATTTTTCTCATTAATCTTAAGTAATTAAAATAACATAGATCGAAGTAGAAATAGGTAATTCAGAGTAGATAGATCAAAAGTAGAATTAGCTCATTTTCAATTTTTGTTTTAATAATACCAAATGCAAAACCCCAAACAATTTTAGTAATATTGGAGATCCAGAATAATCAAAATGAATTATTATTTAGGTGATAAAAAGGATGGAACTGTCTTCTTGTCAGTACTTTTATAAAAATCATTAAATTAAATTTTAAAATTGATTTAATGTTCTATTTATTTGCCACTAATGACATTTTTTTTTTCAATAATTAGCTGTAAAATTGTAAAGTATCACATGAATCTATTGAATCGATCATTAATTTCTTTTTCAAATATTTCACAACAAATTATTTATCAAATTGTGTTAATAACAAATGATAGTTAAAATTTGATAAAATAATTTAAAATTAAAAATACACCCATTGTTCTATATGCCTAATGAAAAAAAAAAGTTTTGAGTAGATCAAAATTAATTAATTTCTAAATACCAAAATTTGGGATTCTTGAAACAAAATGAAAATTCTGAAAATTTAAAATTTAAAATTTCATGAATTGTTGTTTCCTAGAAATGAAGAAAGTGTCATGGCTTTTACTACTAACAGTAGCATTATTTGAATTTGGATCAATGAATAATCATTCACCAACAATTCAAATGCGAATCACAAATTTTGGTTTAGAGTTTATCAGCCAATTAATCACCAAAATTGTTAGCATTTTCTTTTTTTTTCTTTTTCAATTTTAAAAAGTCAAAATTCGCAAAATAAAAATTATTTTATTTTAGAATACATTGTTTTGCTAATATTTAACAATATTTCATCATTCATATAAAATTTAAAATATTGCTTTATTGTGATCGATTAAAATGCAACAAAATA
This sequence comes from Wuchereria bancrofti, assembly GCA_005281725.1. Lineage (NCBI taxonomy): Eukaryota > Metazoa > Nematoda > Chromadorea > Rhabditida > Onchocercidae > Wuchereria > Wuchereria bancrofti. Next base: position 9,728,963 of record SSBO01000001.1, read on the forward strand.
TCCTTTCACATTTATATCTTTTCAATTATTTAAAATTATTAATTAAAATTTGTAGCTCAATCAAAAATGCAATTTTATGATACCATTTATGGATTTATCAGATCCTCCATTACAAATAAATATCACAAATGCAACTATCAGTGAATTTATTCCTCCAAATTTGAAAATGGAACCAAAATCACCGCATGGTATTCACATTAAAGCTATCAATGGTTCATTCAAATTACATACTTTATTCACAACATTTCTTCCACTTATCTTTAAAACGGTAATAATTAAATTATATTAATTTAAATTCGATCAAAATACAAAACATATATCAATGCAAATATTTTTATACCAGGTAACAGTAACCGGTGAAGCAGATGTTAATGCATCAAATTTTATTGTAAAATTAGAAATGGATGTACTCGCTGAAAATTTTCATCCGTTGATTAAATTACGAAATTGTGCAGTGAATATCAAAAATATCAATGTTGTTTATCATTCAAACAGTAATTTATTGGACATTTTATCGACGATGAAAAGTTCCATTTCACAAATTGTTGTACGAAAGATAAACATTGAGGTAAGTGAAAAGAGAAAGAGAAAAAAAAAGCGCTTCTGGCGCTAATGTATTACCAGTAAAATGAAAGAATTTTACTGTTAATTCGAGATATATAAAATTTGATATCGATAAAATGAAAAAAATTTTGCTGTTAATTCAAAATATATAAAATTTGACAAAATTAAATTATTGTTTATTTAGTTTTATTAACAATGAATGATAGTCAATATTATTATAAATAAAAGTTTCCTTTTTTTTTTCCTCCATTTCAAAAATTTGCATTTATATGTTTAGTTTTGCAAAAGAATGAATCAAACAATGATTGCAAATGTAAATGATATGATATTACGCATTCCTCAATACTCAAAACTTCCCGGAAATTTGTACATCAATTATGAATTTCAGGTATGATTAAAAATTAAATTTCATATTGTCATCAATTTCATTTTCTCAAATTTCATGCTAATGCAATGATTTAGCTATTACAATTTTTTCCTATTCAATATTAAAAAATAGAAATTGCACTTTCTTTTTTTCAAAGAATACGCAATTCTTTTTTTTCTTTTTTTTTTTTTAAATATTATTTATAAAGAAATTATTACAGGAAGATATGATTGCCGAAGAGAACTATCTTCAAGCTAATGCTCTTTGGCAGATAATAGCATTTCATCCTTCATTACTTGTTAATAAAAGTTTAATTAAAATTAACAACACTATACTATCATCATCTAATGGTAATTTAGCTTAATTANAAAATTATTACAGGAAGATATGATTGCCGAAGAGAACTATCTTCAAGCTAATGCTCTTTGGCAGATAATAGCATTTCATCCTTCATTACTTGTTAATAAAAGTTTAATTAAAATTAACAACACTATACTATCATCATCTAATGGTAATTTAGCTTAATTAATAAAATTTAATTTTCTTCCAAAACATTTTAGAAATATTAAATCATTCAAATCGAATCTTTTATTGATAATATTTAATATTTATAATTGCAAATTGTGATTTTTGTCATTTTCTTTTTGATTTATTTGCAGCTTTCTACAATATCTCTGAAAATAAACATATGTTTTATGTTTGGTTATCGGATAATATTGCAAATGAATTATTTCGTACATTATTTGAAAATGGAAATTTGATACTTTTAATAGACAATAATTTTCATTCTGGAATATTTGCAAAATTTTTGAGAACACGGTAAATTGATAATTCTTGCTAGAATATACAGATTAAATCGCATTAATGCTAAATTAAATTAAAAGAAATATTCGATTTTTGAGTAGTAATTATGAGTTATTGAAGAAGTCAAAATTTGAATCCCTGTTTAATTATTATTGAATTAATTAATAATTTTATTAATTCAATAATAATTACATATTGAAAGGAATGAAGTGATAAAATTTTAATTAACCATCGTAGCATAGCTTAATCAAATTTACATTAGAATTGTTATGTTTACTTTTTAATTTCATTTTACCAATTTTTTTAAATTACTGAAATATTATTATGATTGGATGAATGAGTAAATTTGTATTTTCGTTTTTTCGCAATTAATTAACAAGATTCATTAAATTTTACTACATCGTTTGGTGATGATACAATTCATATTGCTATATCATAGACATACATAAAATTGGAAAAATGTCTAAACATGATAATTATTAAAGTAATTTTAAAAAGTAATTATTAAAGTATTGAAGTAATTCTAAAGTAATTCCATTTGTCTGTCTTTTTTTTTTCCTTTTTTGGTTAGCTGAAAATTTTGAGGTAAATGTTTATCAATTAACCTGCTAATTACTAGATTATATTTTAATTAATCTAAATTATTTTTATAGTTGTTTATTTTATGAATTATGCATTGGTCATTTATTTCCAATATTTGCAAAAAAATATGCTAATCAGACGGTAACGATACGTTTAAATGCAATTAAACCACCTGTTTATTCCACAACTTCTAATGGTATTACAGTGAGCGCCGTATTATTATTTAAATTATTCATTTCAAATTATGAAAATGAAACTGATGGATTTGCTCAATTCAGTAAGTTTTAATTTTTTATTTATTAAAGTTATTAAAGTAATTCTATCTTTTCCTCTCTCTCTCTCTCTCTCTCTTTGGTTAGCTGAAAAGTTAACAAGAATTGAAGAAATGATTGATATAACTTTCAGCAACGATGACCAGTTATACCATTGTACCATCACTTCATGATCAAATGTTATTATTTAAAATCGTTGATACAAATATTTCAATAATTCAATTTAATGCAAATATAGGACAACTTCCAGCTTTGTAAGTGTATTATTAAATGCAATTTAAATTTAAATATATCAATCAAAGTTATGTCACAAATGAAATAATAAAAGTTTTCAGAATGTTTAATATGCTTATGAAAACAGTAAAAATTATTAATTCTTGGATTGGTACCATAGCACCACAAATTGGTATTACTTTACCTATTATTGGTGGATATGCAATTGAACAATCAGCTTCAATTAATTTACTCAATGATACAATGCTTATCAATTTGGATTTTGTGGAAAAGTCTAATCAGACTTTTTCTTTCTATGAAATAATTTACGGTGATTTAAATCCAACATGTGATCAACATTTACATATTAAAAGTTAATTTTTTTTTTGGAAGAATTAATTAAAGAAATGTAATAAATGCTAGTGCAAGAATTGTATTTTATGCTTATCATTAAGCAGTGTTAAATTTAAATGAAATAAGTGCCAATAAATTGCATCCAAATATACTATCACACATAATCATCATTTCCTTTCAAAATCTGCAATAGCATCAAATTTTTCAATTTTTTTTTTTTTTTTAAATATATAATTGATTTTTAATTGCTATGAAAATATGCTGATTTTAGCAGTAATAGTTATAATATTTGTGTCAAACTCTTCTCTTCAACTTATTTCTTTCTTTTTGCTCCACCATATGCCTCACTTTTTCTCATACTATTAAATCAAATAAAAGTTCATCAAGTTAGATCAAAGATTATTCCTTACATTTATAGCATCCATAAATGCTTTTTCATTTCTAATTAAATTACATTCTTTTGCATAACATAAAACAGTTTGTAATACTAAATGATAATCTGTCAAGAATCGCAAAACACCGTAACGATATTTGCGTACTGCTATAGCTGCATTCAATACTGACATACGATGTGTCTCCGAAATCTAAATTTAAACAAAAAGAAAAAGGTAAAATAGAATATGATATAATCAATGATATTTTAAATGTGAATTTAAATGTAATATTATCAATCTGTGAAAGAATATGATAAGTTTACTCGATGAACATACCTGTCTCATTAGCAATGAGGTAATTACAAAAATACCACTTCTTCGAATACCATAACTACCATGAACAACAATTGGTTTCCTTCTTTTTTCAATTATTGTTTCCATAACAGTAATCATTTTAATTAATAGCACCGGTGATATTGCTTTTTCATCTGTCCATTCATCATATCGCATAATATGAATGCATCGTTTATTTGCTACATTGAAATAATATGCAAATTAAAGTTTAATATATTTGCTACATCATAGAATTTCACAATTAATCGAACAAAAGAAATAAGTATAAATCATAAAACGGTCGTAGAACATTGCAGAAGATCGTAAAACTATATCATTCATTTCAATTTTAAATTTTCAAAAATTAATTACAGATACTACATACGTACCTATGATTAGTGAAATAGAATATTTTTAACTTTATTACATATATAAATAAATGATTTATGTTCTAACAACAAAAAAAGTACTATTCGTTCCTAAGTTACCGATTTAAAAAAGAATAATGCTTTTTGAAGTGGTAAAATTGGAATTATTGTTCTTGCAAGAATTCTTATCACTTACCACCATTTCTAATTTCCATGTTTGTAAGCACAGCTTCATAAACAAATAAATTTGCTACAGGTGTATCGATAATTTCTCGAGTTTCAAGAGAAATTCTTTCTCTTACCTGAATAACAATTATTTACAGTGAATTAATTATTGCTACATCATCGTTTTAAATGTAAAATTAAATTTTTTTTTGAGTTGTTTTGATGAGAAAATGAACCGTTAAGAATGAACCTTAACTATTTGTTGTTTTTTAAAACTGAAATATGGATAACAAGTCGTTGGATCAGTAAGTGGATCTAAACAAATCACTAATAGCACATGATATTGCCATAGCATTCGGAAGAAATCGATCAGTGATTGTTTTGTTGGACCCTGCAAAATTCATTCATTTAATATCATTTCAGGAAAAGTAATAAAGAATAAAAATAGGAATGAATCATATATAAGAATACTAAGCAGCTAACTATGATTGGAATTTTTCTCTTGTGATAATTCAATGAAAATTAGAATGGAAAATTTTACTTGATTTAGAAGATTAGTCTACAATGATTCATTTGAGATTTAGGATGAGAATATTTTCAGTTTGACAAGAAAGACGATAACAATTTAATTTCTAGCAAAAATTCCAAATAACTTCAATACTAATTGTTTCACGCTTAACTTTTATAAGAAAATAACTGAGACGGAACTAATGAACCATTACGCGATGCAAATATTAATTATTTTAAAGCAATAAGGTGCAAATTATCATGTATTATAATGATTTTACACTTATTCTTAAAAAAAAAAAAAAAACATAGGTAGTTTAAAAAATAAGAATGAAAAGAAATAGGAAAAGCAAAAATAGCTTAATTAAAAAGTTTACTAGATTTTCTAGTTAAATCATAAACATCCTTACTGATATGTCATCAATGTTTTTATTTGATGCTATAACTAACTTTAGCGCTTCGTGTTTTTTAATTTCTTTTTTAATTTCCATTGAAATTAATTATTATTACTTATTATTGTTATATTATTATTACTATTATCATTATTATTATCTACTATTATTATATTACTATTACTACTATTATTATTATTATTATTATCATTAATTATTCGGAAAGCTTTCATGAAACTTTCTGCACTTACTTGTGCGATAATAAAATTACCATACGGAATATTAATTTGTGATGCATGGATGTATCGTGAATCATTTGTTAATGTTGGTAGCAAATGTATAGCACCTTCATTAAAGTTAACCACATTCGGTGATCGATTCTTTCCGTCATTCTCAAAAATTAAAATTAAACTAAAGAAGTTATTGTTTTATTTCGAATTAATTGCAACCATTAAATGTTAAATATTATTAAAATAACAAAGCAATCGATCATTTTAACGTTATGAAGAATAATCTATTCATTTCTTTTACGTCAACATAAAGATTTAAAAGAAATTTTTTCCTATTATCAAACCATACTATACAATATTTAAATTCTTAATGTATGTCGACGAATTGAGCTGTTCCAAGAAAAACGAATTGCACATGAATTATTAATTATTTTCATATAAAAAAAAAAATTATTCAATTGTGATTTTTAATGAAGTAAATAAAACATGAAGAAACTATTACCATACCATTGCTTCACTTTGACAAAAATTGGAAATATGTTGTTGTTGTTTCCATAAAAATTTATGTTCAAATTTCATTGCTCTTTCTAGATCTTTCTTGGAGAAAATATAATTGCATGTGAAATCCAACACATTTTCACCTTTTACTAATTTTTGAGCGCTTAATGCATCATTCTTCGCAATATTTTTATCTACAATGAAAAAAAACTTTCCCAATGCTTACAATTTATTAATATTTCTTTCTTTTTTCTTCTTCTTCATTTAGAACTGTTTAAATGTTTTAAGGAAAGAATTGACATTTATATGAACTTTTTTTTTAAGATTTAATTTAGATTATTGCTCCTTTAAATTTTTAAATAGTAAGAAGCTTATGGAAATAATTGTGAGTAATAGCTGATGAATCATTGAAATAAATTTACTAAAATATCCGCTTTTCGAATGGCTTAGACGGTTGATGAAATGATCAAAAAAAAAAAGGAAAAAAGCAAAAGATATTTTCTTTTTGTTTTTGGGTAAATAATAGTTATTCACTCATCCGACTGAAAACAAATGAATCGCTTTTGAGCAAATTAGACTTATTAGCCATTTCTGTTGGCATTCCCTGAACTGATTCTATTTCGCTTTCCTAAAATGTTTTCTCTTGTTGAATTTGAACAATTTCAAATTGAAGCATCTAAATTTATTCTGTTAGGAAGTTCATAAGTTGCCTTAAAATTATTTACTAGCCGTAAAACTTTTAAAATTATTTAAAAAATTTTCACGACATTCTATGTGTTATTTTATTACGCTGATAATGACCAATATTCTTATTCGAAAAATAGTAATAAATTAGCCTAAGTACATATCAAATATCGAAAACCAAAAACAGAAATGCTGGATATTAAAAACGGAAAATTACAAGTCAAGATAACTCCAATCACTTCAATCACAGCTATAAAAGTAAAGTTTTCAGTCTTTCGAATATCCACCAGACAAACAATTTCCAAAATGTAAGTGACTAAGTATCGCACCTGATATTTCAATTTTCATGCTTCATCTTCAAAATTACTTTAATATTTTAATTCGTCCTTTTTATTGAAACAAGTTTTACCTTCGATTCATCTTCAGCAATTCGATTAGCTCCGGATAGCTTCTGTGTTTGAGATGGTGATTGTATCAGTGGAAGATTAAAATCCTTTTCTGCAGTTACCTTTACTCCATCACTTTTTAATTCCTCTAAATTTATGAGACTTTCCGTTACACCATCCAATAGTTCATCGTAACAAAAAGGACGCTATAAAAAGCTTTCTATAGCTTTTTCCTTTTTTTTTTAAATGTTATATTAGTTTTATGAAGTTCCATTAAAACATTTAAATTCGATAATTGCTTGAAATTTCTAGAGATAAAATGTGAATGAGAAAAGATAAAACCAGTAGTATGAACATACTGGTATTCTTTGTCTAATTGGCATCGTCAATTTGTTCTCTTTTAGATTTGGCGGAATTGTCCGACTGTAGGGATATGATCTCTAAGAATGATATATTTTGCTTTAACATATCGGAAAAAAGATATCAAACCAGCTTGATGTATTTATAAATGATAACACATGTGATACGGAAATGTATGATTCTTAGCATTTACTAATTTTTGATTTTTGATTGATATCGATATCAGTGTATATTATCAGCTCTAAATTTGAAATATTGAATTCCTATGCTAACTTCAAAACAATTTCATTAAGCTTTAGAAAAAAATCTTATGTAAGTCTAACGTACAAACAGAATTTTAGCATTATTTCCTGATATGCTTACTTTTGCAATAATCAAAAATGAAACTAACGAAAGTTTCTTTTTGAACTTCTGATGAATCATCGTCCGTATTTCGAAGACTTTTTGGAATTTCATCCAATAAATCATTGTAATAGTAAGGTCTCTAAAAGGAATCGATCATTTCTTTTTTTTTTATTTCTTTTTGCACAATTAATGAAGTTGTTTACAGGTGATCATTTATTTCCGATTTCCGATTTACTATTCCGTACTACCACTTCAATCCTTGTTTTACCTTCTGCTCGAAATTCAGAATTATTAATAAAGGCTCTACCGGTTCTCGTTTTGGCGTTTTCTTCTTCCGAATTACCTCGCTCACAATGTGCTCTTTCTGAAAAAGGAAAATGTAAGCTGTAATTCGCAATTTTTTTTTTTGTGCCTCTGTGACAGTTGTTTGAATTTCAATTGTGAACTGAAAAGCCTGGTAATATGCTATTTGATGATTGTATTTAACCTGGATATAACCTTTTTGTCGAATTTAGTTGATTCATCTTCTATTCCTTCTGTACTTCCTAAGCTCCTTGAGCTAATGATATACTTAGATTTCTTTGGTTCGCTTTTTCTGTCTCCCTTTTGACTTTCGTTTGTGTATTCCTTAGAATTTGAAATCTGTTTTGAAAAATCTCTTGAGCCAGAAATCTTTCCGATAATTTCTCTGGAGCCAAGATTTCCTATCATATGCTCTTCGGAAAAAGAACTGGATTCTTTGGAATCGAGGTGCTTCTCCTCAGAAGTTGTAGCTGTTTTTCGATCTACTTGTTTCTCAATTTTTTCATCCGATTTTCCGGTTATTTCCTTACTCGAACCTTTCTCAACTTCCTTTTTTGGTAAATCTAAATCAATCTCTTCAAGACTTGATGATTCTTCACTCCATAAATTCGGTAATATTCCATTTGTTTTCCACTAAAATGTCCAAAATAAACAAGAAATGAAAGTGTGGAATTATTTCAAACAGTTAATTCCCATATCATTTTAAATAATTTCAAAATCAAAAGTAAAAAGAAAAAAATAACTGAATCGAAATCACAAAGCAATCGCTCAATGAATTAAATGAAATTTGCAATGCGAAAAACTTTCAAATTGAAACAGAGTAATCGATCATATCCAGAACACACCTTATTTGTTAGCTTCATCTTCTCTATTGAACTTATTAATCGTTTATTTTTTTCCATTTTAATTCAAAATGATCAATTAAAGAACCGACCGTTCTCAAACACTTCAATTGAACAGAAAAAATTTTGTCAATAATCTTGTCACTTTTATTTGCAACTACTATGGAAAGGTAAAATGAATGAAATGATAAGTGAAAAATGAAAAAAAGGAATTAAACTGTTGAACTACCACATTTTTTTTTTTGTTTCAAATTCTTCCTTGCAAAAAAAAAAAAAGAAAAAGAAAACTTCTACACTGATTTTTCACAAGCATTCCAATCTAAAAATTTTCAACCATACATATTCATAAATCAAATTTTCTTATCAAGTAATCAATCAATAAATTATTTAATGTTTACTATCATTGATACACTTCTTTTTTTTTTTTCATAATCTCTTACAAAAGCTATTAAAATTAAGAATGAATATTCGAAAATTCATTTCATCGCACTTTTTTTAATTCATATTTTCATTTCAAGGAATTATTTAATGAATTATATAAGTTCAATTTGTTTGCACTCATTTCCTGAATAAATCTCTAACTTACCGGTAAAGAAAAAATACTGGATAACCGGATAACATTACAACTACAGCAACACATCTCCTTTTACCGGACACATTCAACTAACCATTTCTATTGTGGACGAGTGATATTTCACTTTTGGACGAGTAATAATGGATGTGTTGAATCTGTTCAGGTACTGTGATCCGGATTACTTGCTGCTTCTTTGTTAATCCGGTTGATTAAGATAGCTTATTTGTTCCTTTTCCGTATTCATTTATCTTTGGTGTGCCGGAATTTCAGATAAGTGTAATCTAATCAATTATATAACATAATGAGTAAGATAAGGTATAAGTTTTGTTCAGAAGAAGGAATGGAATGATGATAATAACTCAGATGGAAGTTTGCATATCTTTTACTTAGTTAAAAAGTATAAATTATTTAGGGTAATTAATTTACAAACATCAAAAATATCGAAATGGATAGTTTTTTATGAGATGAATATTTGAATAAAATGAAGCTGTAAAATAAACATATTTAGGATCGATAATATTTATAGCATGTTTTACTTTTCTTCCGATCATTTTTTCATTCAAGTTGTTTTTTTTTTTTTTTTTTTTTGAAAAAGAAAATCAAGACAATATACATTTGATTATTGATTCGCTCTTAGATAAAAATTCTTCAGTTGCTATAAATTTATTGAATTATATTTTGAAAATTGTTTAAAGTCGTAATATTTCTAACTGAGCGAGTGAGCTTAATTATACATTTATTATGTTTGTTGATGTTTACCAGTTGCTTGATCAACTCAGTTTAGCTAAATTCAAAATTTACTCTTGCAGGAATTATTTGATTTTGTTTTCGTATACGCAAACAGACAACTCATCAGGTAGAATAGTTTCAAAACTTTCTATTTCTGAGTTGGAATGAAAGGAACTTTGTTTGCAGAATAACTATCATTTGAGTTATTCATTACTAATTTCAGGTTATTTAATTTTAATTTTCTTATATTCCCTTTTTCAAATTTTTGAACATGTAATGTTCAAAGAAAGATTTTTATCATCTGAACAATTGATTATCGTTTAATATTTATGAATATGGTATTTAAGTCGTATACTTGTTGTTCCATATACTCATATACTTTTTATTTTAATTGACCATTTTCCCTTTTAGGTTTGTTATTTCAATAATTTACTCGAAACAACAAACCTTCACTGATAACTTAGCCATTAGATATTAATTTACAGCTATTGGAGGTAAGATATGTCGAGCGAGAAAAGTGGTGATAAAAATTTATATGTAACGAATAACGCTTTGGGTGGCCAACGTAAAGTGAACGACAAGAAGGTAGTCGATGACGAGAAAAATAATAATGAAACCACTGAAGGGGCTAGTTTTTTCTTTTTCCTTCATTTATTCAAAATTTTTATGGTTTTAAAATGTTTTCATTGTGTATCCAGTATTTTCATGGGTTTTAGGTTTTAAATTGCAATAATAATAAACACTTTTAGAGTTAGTAAGAATAAATAAATTTGGTCTATTAGAGCTATTATAATGATTTCTCCTCTACTAATAAACCTTTTTTAGAAAATAAAGCGCTTCAATAAAATATAATCAGTGATAAAATAGAAGGTCCTAACAAAATTACAATTATAAATATTTCAAGTATTTAGGCTAAAAAAAAAACCAAAGAGAACGGTGGCTAACAAAAGTAGGGAGAGAGAGAGAGAGAGGGAGAGAGAGAAGGGAAGACAAAGAAATAGGAAGTGGTTTTCTCATAAAAAATGATTGATGAGATTCATTAATCAGTGTTGATCAGTTAGGGAAGAAAGGTCGAATTGAAGACGGAAAACCCTTAAATAAGATCAAATTAAAGCTTTGGCTATTCTTTCTTTCATACTTCCATTTCAGCTCCTTTTCTTTTTTTTTAATTCAATTTGTCAGCTTTTTCATATGAAATGGATTAATGTTGTTGGAAAATTACTTCAATATTATACCTAGTAAATGATTATCACATGGAAGAATCATCTAACTACTTTTTATAGGGCTAAATTCTGTTTGCGGAACTTTTGTTTTTCCGAAGTCAAAAGTAGTGGTTTTGAAAAAAAAAACTTTCAGATGGGTAAAATGCAAACGAACGATTCATCTGCCTCAGCAATGTTACTGCAAAGTTTGGCTGACGACGATTTCCGTAATCTTTTGAATACTGCAGCAAAACCACAATATGGTAGCCTTCAAAGAAAAAGAAAGGTTTGTTTGTCAATAAGTTTGAAACTTATCAGTTCTGAATTAATTTACCTTTTGTAGCACCTCTTGAAATTATGTTTCGAGGAAGGCATTTATGGTGGTATAAACTTGATGTTGTTTTCTAAATATAATCTTACTTGTTACCTTATTTACTAATTTTCGCATATAGCATTTTCTTTATCATCTTCAGAATTTCTGTAAGTCCCATAACTTTGTCAAAAATATTATTAGCACTGAAATGCTAAACATATTACATCTAAATATGAAACGAATATGAGAAGTAAGGTTTGTGTTTAAAATTTAAGAATTATATTTAAGAATTATAAGAATTATACAATTTAAGTTCGGCTTCTCTAACATCAATAGGATATAACCATTTCAGAAATCGCAAAAAACAGCGGAATACGGTGGTCGTCGCCTGAGTGATGCAGGTGAAAATAATGGCCTATCAGCAGAAGCAGATAATTTACTCGCACAATTTCGACGTGAAGCAGAACTAAATCAGCGAAACGCAGATATTGGTTAGTTTTTATTGTTTACAGAAAGGAAGAATTTAATGAAAAGATAGTGAAAAATTCAAGATAACCATCTTAACAACTTAAATGAATAAACATGCAAGGAATGAGTAAAACATAGATATGTAAGGAGGTTATGCTTTAAAGTATATTTTCCTAATATTCCTAACTCAAAATATGGATAGTAGGTATTCCATTTTGAATGTTTGTTTTCACTATTTATAATTGAGTTATGCTGTTATGAATTTATGAATTAAAAGAGGATTGTTGAATTAGGAATTTTGCTATCAAAAGACGATATATGATAAGTGAGGTGAATAGAGAATATGATGCGCATTTATTGTAATCTCTTACTGATATTGGCAAAATTTCGTAAAATTGCGACCCGATATTACAAGGTGAAATTAAATCTGATATTACAAGGCAAAATTATATTATGATCCTATGCTGTAATGTCATAATCATTTTTTTATTTCTAGTTAGTACTTTTTTTTTTTAAAGGAAAAGCTCAAAACTAATTTCATAGCAGTAGTAATTACCCATCTTATTTCAGATAAGTTCAAATTATGGTGGGATGAGTGTCGTCATATTTTTCCCTAGTTTGCAAAAAATGTTAATTAACATTTTTCTAGAAAAAAGTTGTTCAGTCTGGTTATCTTAAGTTTAAATATAAAAGTTTTAAGTGACTTCCAGGATATTAAGGAATTAAACGATTAGATGATTGTGATGGAAGAATGCATTTGCATGAATAAAAAAGAAAAAAAAAAACAATAGTAGGAGAACAGTTCATAAATCAGAATGAAACTATAATAAATAGTATGTTTCACAAATTAAAATTAATAGCAAATTTACTATAAATATATACATTCTGTTCTTTCCACTTGCATCTTTATTAGAGCCTGAAATTCACTGATTTAGTTATTTTTTACAATAATTTTTCTTATTTATACCATATGTTGAAAAATAATGCGGATTAAGACATAGTAAGCATATAGATGTTGAAAATATTTAAAGTTCTAGCCATATCTGTTACATTTAAGAAATTAGAAACACTTACCGGTAGGTCTCTGAGGTGGTAAAATAACAGGTTTTTCGAATGCTTTTCCTAAACCTGAAATGGAATTTCCATATCGTATTTGATCGAAATTGCAAGAAAGTTTGGTGCAATCAATACTACATGAGAAACCACTGCTAGTATTTGATATTGAATTTCTATTTATCTGTTATTGTCCGCGCAAATTTGAACATGTAAATTGAGATCCATTATTATACTAGTATATACAGAATTGGTGCTCCTATTCCCGAATATTTTTTAAAAGCATTAGGAATGAGTTGTTTATTAAATGAAATCGAAATGTGACAGGATTGGGCAATTCACATTCGATTTACTACCTTTAATATACACTGGTTCGAATTTTTAATTCCTGATGAGATTATCCATCTTGTGTGGATTATTCTTTACCTGTTTTTCCGTTACATAATTCAGATTTACAAGTTCTGCATAACATTCCTTCAATATTTACTCGATCGCATGTGGCTGCACAACCTTTTCGTAAACCTGTGAATTTTATTCAAATTTATTTAATTTATTCAAAAAAATTTTGATAAATACATATCAGCTTCAGTAGCATATAGACTTAAATTTGAGGAATGTTTTCTTTTTTTTTTTCACTTTGAACTTTGTTAAATATGAGAAAGGTAAAAGAATTTTCACTGTAGTATCTACGGAGTTAAGCTGCTTTGTCTTCAAACACTATTTTATCAATTTTTACACAACTGAATCAGTAAATTTAGCTTTATGTTAAATTCAAAAAAATTTTAGAAACCGTTTAGTTTTGTATCATAATTTTGAGCAACAGTATAACATTCATTATTTGGGGGACATAATTGTTGTCGTGGATTAGCGCAATCCATAGGATCATCACAACTGTAACATTTGAGACATTCTCCTGAAATTTACGCCGAAGTTCTATATAATAATTTGAACCACTGATAGTTTGATTGTATTTAAAATACATTGACGGATATAAAATATTTAGTAAGAGATAATGTAAACGATAAATATGAAAATGAATTTAACAGCAAAAATATAAAATGATTATCTGTTCTAACTTGTAAGATAAATTGTGAGATAAATAACAGAAGGTAGTTGTCGTATGATATTTAAATGAGTTAACCACTTGAATATATGAATAATTAATCACTTTGATTTTTTTCGATATTTAGAAAGTTCTGGAGTAAGGTACAATCAAGTTTAAGTTTAAGTTACGCTTACGTTAGCAATTAATGATTTAAGTTAGTGACTAAGCAAGCAATTCAAGTTATTGATTAAAAATTAGCATTGAAGTATATCTTGGAATGAATCTATTTCTGAGAGTATTTCCTGCTTTCTTTTAATTTGATAATCTTCGCTATTACCTTATCTAGATTTTTGATTATTTTTAGTATATTGATAAAGACCATTTAACGAATTTTTTACCATTTATGAGTGAAAAAGAATGAAAAAATAAATAAACATAGCCAAAAATTAGTAGTAAACAAACCATATTTAAAGTAGGTTGATACTATAAGTAGGCAGAATACAGAATGCATTAATGAAGGTAATTTCATGAATCTTACGCCTGCGCTGATTTATTAATTTATTTCCTATTCGTTTGTCTGTTTGGTAAAATTGATGAAGCAATGTCGTGTTGGAATTGAAAGTTAAGCCTGGAATTAAAATGTAACTAAAGCTTGTAGTAAATGCTTCCATGATTTTAAGGATCAAATCAACAAGCAGTTCAAATCATAAAAATATTCCAAATGCTAGTCGGGTTTTCAAAATATTAAAGACAATTTTATATCGTATTATTATTTTAAATTGCATTACTTAGTTACTTAATTGGAAATCTCAGTTTTATGCTAATAGCAAATCATTTTTTCTTTTAAATGAATTGTAGAAAATATTTTGAAAAACGCAATAATTAAAGACTTCAAATTTGAAGCACTTATAAAATCTAGGCAATTTTACTCCTTTGTTTGAATAGATTTCTCGAAATGAAAGCATTTGTTTCGACTTGCTATATTAGTGACATGCAAACTATTAGCCTTTCAGAGAATATCTTGGCTTATGAATTTTTATAATCGTTTAGTAAATCTAAAATTGAGCTTTTATTTCTTCTCCTATTGCTTAAATAGGCTATTTTATTATGTATTAAATATTGATCAAATTTTTTGTTTCACCTGTAATATCTTCGTAATACTCGTATTATACGTAAAATTCTTTACTTCTTCTGTTATAATTTTAAAATTCTTTGTTATGTTTTTATTACATTGTTACAACTGTTAGGTTTCAATCACTATTATACAAAATGAATTAGGACAGTAAAATTTGAGCAGGTGAGAGAAATCGCTAAAGCGTATGTGAAATATTTATGAGACAACAATATTGGATTTATTGGTCATTAACCTATCCCTACAACCGATATGAATCATTTGTGTTGGTAAGAAATCAATTATCATTCATATAAAATGAATCATTGATAAGTTAGTATTAGGTTTAGTACTACCAATTATGGTTTTTCTTTTTTTTTTTTTTTGGGTTAAAATTAAATAATTGGAGAATGAATTGATTTTTTAATGAATTACAGTCTAAATCTATTTATATTTTCTTTGTTTGATTTTTTTTTTTAAGGAGATTTAAAGAAAGCGAATATAATTAGTGTTTTTATAATTAGAAGCAGTTGTTATTGAAGAAGATTGTAAATAGTGCTTATGCGTTAACATACCGACGGATTATCCTCCTTAAAAAAAAAAAAAAAAAAAGGGAAAGACAGGAAATAAAAAAGGAGCGGAGGAACTAGTACTTTCGGAAATGTTTGCATGAAGCTTTTGAATTTGTTGTGATAAGCTAAGGAATTGATTTGATTGCTAAAATTGGCTGGCAAAATATAGAGAAACATAAACAAATATTGAAAAATAAAAAAGAAATTAAAAATTTGGGGTTGATGTTGAGAAAACAAAAAAGAAAAAAAACATTTAAGGGGTGATGATAGAGAGAAAGAAAAAAGGGAGAGTACGAGAGAAAGAGAGAGGGAAAGAGAGAGAAATGTACTAGTGAGAAAAATAATTTTTTTTTTTTTCTTTTTCTAGCTTTAGAAATGAATGTGAGAATGAATAAGTGCAGCGAGTGTTCAGCACTTCTTTTTTTCTCTTTCTTTTTTTTTTTTTTTCCTGTGCTTCTAATCAAAAAATTTCACGAGAATTGCTGCTTTTATTGATGAAAATGGTTGGTTATTACTAGTTTAAAAAATTAATCATTGCTAAATATTTTAACTTAAATTTAAACATTTGTTTATGTTATTGTGCTCTTTTAATCATCATTTTCATTTTGACTGATGAAAATTTGTAAAAGATTGAAATAATTTATGCGTATAAATCAAGTAATTAATAAGCTGTAGTAGATAAGTTAAAAGAGTTAAGTATTTATTGAAGATATTTTTCAATTGAAAATAACAACAAATTATACTACTTATTGGTTATTTACTACTTATTTTAGACAACAAATTATTGGATGTTTGCAAATTACAAGTTTGTTTATTATTTTAAAATTAAATTCTGAAATTAACACTTATTTAAACTAAATATTACAATAGAAAAGAAGAGAAAAAAAAAATGGAAGTATTATGATTGACTGAAAATGAAGAGCTATGCAGTTCAAGAGAAATAAATAAAGTTGAGTTTTTTCTTTTTTTTTTTTTCTAAGGTGAAGAAAGGAAGACGAGAATGTGTTTGTAGCACGTGATTCGAAGAAATTATTGATAGAAAGATATGGAAAACAAATATTTGATGTTTATACTGTGTATCAATCGATAATTGTTGTTTCATTATGGAAATGCTAACGTTTTGTTAATTAGTATGAATATGAAGAGATATGAGAATTAGGAGAAGAGTAAATTGTTCTGATCAAGATGACGTTAATGATGAATTAATATTGAATTTTTTTTTTCATCATAATTAAATAAAATATATGTTGTATTTTGATATTAATGCATAATTATCATTTTGATTATTAATCATTATAATTAGACTTACTTTTTTTTTGTAAAAAAAAAAAAGATTGTAACTTAGTGAGTAAGGAATGTTAGTTAGTTAGTTAGTTAGTTAGTTAGTTAGTTAATGTGTTTTAAACTATTGCTTTCTCATTATTATTTATGATATTTCATATCATATTTCTATTTATTTTAGGCATATATTTATGCATGCATATGCAATATTTACGTGCACTATGTTTATTATCGGAAGCATCTCTGTTAATTTCAAAAATTTTTTAGATTTATTTAAAGGAGAGATGCTTTTTGACTATATGACTGTTAAATTTATTGCTAACAGATTTCTTCTTTTTTTTTTTCTCTCTGCTTTATCCTTACATTATTTTCTTCAATTTATATATTTTAATAATTACCATTTAGGTTCACAGTTAGTTATGCTTTTACATCCTGTAATTTATGTAAATGAAGATCGATTTGTACATATGTATGCATGTATGTTTTTTTTTTCATTTTTTTTTTTTTTTTAAATCTAAAAAATTTAAAAAGAAATGTTTGGAGGATGAAGTTTAGTGATGTTACTGATGAAGGTAGTGATGATGAGAAGTTTCTCTGGTTACATACAATTCTTTGCATATCATTTCCCTCTTCTCCTCTCTTAACTTTAAAGTTGTTTACTTTTGAAATTACTTGTTGTGTGCTATATATATACATTTGTGAAGCTGTTTTAATATAATTGATGGTATTGCTTGTTTAATTATACTAACATCATGACATACATCATTTTTACTGATTTTAACAACGCTTTTAAATTGCGCAAGAAATTATTTTTTTTTTTCATCAAAATGAAAATTACACTTCCAGTTATAAATTACATAAATTTTCATTTGTACAAGTTAATGAATCAGGAAATTCATGATTTCAAAATTGTTATTGAAGCTATTTTTATTAAGTTTAATGCTGTGCTTTTTTTTTCAGTTCATTTTCTGTGTTATATGCTAGCTTTTTATTGACATATGACACAGAAAGTTTAGACTATTAATTAGGCAACTTATTATCAACAATTTAATTCTAATTATTCAGATCATTGCGGCGTAATTTTGGTATCATTCGTTTTATATTAAGTTTGATATTTTGTCTGCAATTTATCATTACCCAAATTTACCTAAATTTTCTTTTCACAGGTTTTTTTTTTGATATTTATGGACTTTCTTCATTGTATTCTTCTGAAAAAGAATTTTTTACAAATTAAGATGATTTACTAATTCTGGAAAATCTTTGCTATCTTAAAAACATTTATGGATGTATGAGAAAAGTAATATTTAATTTTACTTCTATTATTTTCAGTATGACGAGATGATCTTTGATCAAATCATATTTTATTTTATTTACTGGTCGTATTTTCCCATTTGCTTTTATTCTTTTCATATAAATTTCGAAAAAAATTTCTGATTCTTATCATTTTTATCAAAAGTGCTTATTGTGTATAAATTCATGCCTATTTCTTGATCTTAATAGTTTTACTGAATTGTGCACTCCCTAAAGTTGCATTTGAGCTGCTTTATCGGTTACAGGTATTTAAAATCTGATCTAATCTTGATTTTTATCAAATTTTACATCACATGAACAGTTTTTTTTTTGGTTGTTAAAAGGTTTATGTTTATAATCTTCCTTTCTTATTCGTCTTATACTCGCTTGAGTTGGAAGTTTAAAATACTGAATGAATCACAAACTCCTTTAATTGAAATATTGAAGTATTCATTGATGTTTGATCCTGATTTCCATTATTTTCTGGTATATAGAAAAGTCTTTTTATGTGTTGATTAACCAGTCAGAACGTTTACTGCAAATGAATTTGTTAAGTTCCAAAAATTGAAAATATCTTTTCGACTGTGAAATGGCATAATTCTAGTTGTTGCTGATTTGTTGCTGATATCAATTGATCTTAGTATGACAAATTTGCTTATTTGATTGTATTCCTATATAAAATTATTTGTAAATTATTCCTAATTAATAATATAAAATTAAAAAAAATTTAAAAACTATTATAGAAGATGTAATTTTTCAAATTTTAAATAATATGAAAATTTCTTTAAATATAATTCCATTATGTTGCATTATTTCAAGTTTCTTGACTCAGAAATTAATTTCTAAGCTTATCACTTCTTTTTATATCATTCATATCTGTAATGGATTTAAAAAAAAAAAAAAAAAAAAAGTGTACACTGTGATTAGTACTGTAATGAATTGTTGCTTTTTCTAAATGCTATTGGCTTTTTAAAGCTAATATTTTGTTATGTATGAAATTGTAGCTGCTGATTCGATTGATGTATAATTTTGTACAAGGCATAATGCAAAGGCTTAACAACATTCTTGTGTAATTGTTGCTGAGTTTAGAGATTAATTTTTTTTTTTTTTTTTTTTAAATGAAAAGATGTGTATTTGTCTTTTAGTGGAAGAAATGAGTATGGCCATTATATTTATTTGATGAATTTGTTAACAAGTGCTCATTGATCTATTCTCATATATATGTATATTACGCTTCTTTTTTTTTTCTTCCAGAAAGAGGAAAGCAGCAACGTACAATAACGGCGTTTATTAAAGAAGCTGCTGCTACGTCACGTGCACGCGAACTTCTGGAGAAGTATACCGAAGCGGTTAGTTTATTTCTTTTCTTTTTTTTTTCTGCATTTTAAAGTTGTATTATAATATTCATTTTGCTTTCTTATCAGCCATTTATTTATGAGATAATATAGAAAAATTTTCTCTTGTTCAAAATTTTTGTAAAATTTTGTCACAAGTAATCAAAGTTATTTTTTTATTGTTTATAAACGTAAAATTTGAGTGAAATTTAACAGATTTATGGATTGTAAAAATTTTTTGTCATTATTTAGTAAAGAAGAATATAATTCAAAATTTAACTGATCTGTTTGAGCATGCTGAAAACTTTCCTGTATATAGTTAGGATAATACGATGACATGAAAGAATAAATAATAAACGAATTATTTCTTTTACTGAACTAACAAAATCTTCTACTTATTTAACGAGCAAAAAATTCACATAAAGTTTTCATTATTTAATTTTATTTTTGATTATAATAATTATTGCTATAAATAGATTGATTACATAATTGCTAATTTCGATTTGATAGCAAATTGAGGATATATCTCGTTGGATTGTTTACAGATTCATTTATGATTAGGAATTATTGAATGGATAAATTAAACTTCTCTCTTTTTTTCATTTTTTTTCTTTTCTTACACAAAACTTGAAATATTTTATGTTTCGTTAGAACATCTCTAAAATTGATCCGTCTGATTGTTTTTTTTTTTATCTGTCTGCTTGCTTGCTTCTTAAAATTTTCGACCTCTTTGAAATTTGCTAGTTAATATTAGTAATTGTGCTGTTATGTAATTGCCTTTTTATTCCAGAAATTTCTTTCTTCAGCTAACTTTGAATCAGTTCAGTTGGATTAGCATTATATTTATTTATTTTTTGCAAAATTTGATTTAACTTTTTTATGAAATACAAGTTGCATTTAATAGGAATGAATACAAAAAAATAACAAGTGTATTATGTGCTTATCCTTATTAATGATTGGACATAGCAATTTCATTATAAAGTTATATTTGATAATGTTAATAATTTAATTATAACATTCAGTATATTTGATAATGTTAATTTAATTATTACATTCAATAAGAAATAGTCGAATGCATGACGAAATATAAAATGTGATAATTTGTTTATGCTGTTTTGAACTTATTTTCTTAGCATACATAGCTTGCAAAGTTGCTTTGCTCTTCATATTGCGCAATTGTTATCGTTATCAAATAGATGACTAGAACCAAATGAATTACAGAAATATATTTGCAACATTTATTTTTGATGTTTTTTTTTTTTTTTGTCTTTCATCATTTAATATCCATCTGTTGCTGTAATTTTTGCTCATCTAGATTTTAAATCAATTAATTATCAGTGCTGCTTAAAGCTTATAAACAAGTTTATATTAATGATAATTATCAGGATTACTGTATGTACGTTAAATTTAATTAACTGGTGGTAACATTGTTTCAGGAAAATTGGGAATCACATCTAACATCAAAACATACCAAATATGGAAATAGTAATGCAAGTAATGATCACAACAGCAAAAATTTCGTCAGAATTAATTTGACATCAAATAGACCGTCCAAAATTGCAGTTGAACAAAAAATTATCCATGCAGTGACTAATGGTAATACCATAAACACTAATAGTAACTGTACTTTGGGTGACATCTCACGTGCAACGCAAACAGTCGATAAGTCATCTGGTACTGTTGTGAATTTCAAGTAAGCTTTGTTGAATTTGAAATAAAAATAGATGTGTGTATAATTATTGTTCATAAAAGAATATGTGTTAAACTTTATAGTAGTAAGTAGTAAAGGGAGGTTAAAGGTCAGTGATTATGTTTTTTTTTTTCTTCCTCTCTCTCGATAATGTATTGATTTGTTATAGTGAGTTAAAACTTTATAGTAGTAAATAGTAAAGGAAGGTTAAAGGTCAGTGATTATGTTTTTTTTTTCTCCCTCTCTCTCGATAATGTATTGATTTGTTATAGTGAGTTAAATTCTGTATCATCAGTTGGAAATGGATACTTGGATACGAACAAAATAGCGTACATTGATGAGGATGAACGTGTAACTGATTCCTATCGGTAAGTTTATTGTTAAGTGGAATATTTTCAAAAAAAAAAAAAAAATGGTAATAATTTATCATATTAATAACGTATTGCATTTTCTTGAATTTTGAGTTTCAATTCTGGAATAAAAATATTTTAAGCTTGTTAGAAATTCAAATTTATCTTCAGCCCTTTAAATATGCATATTGGAGAGAATCAAAGTGGGCATATGAATGGTGGTGGTTTCAAGAATATTTATACACGAGGCAATTCAGTCCGAGAGGTAATTAATTTGTTTTTGTGCTTTCATTTTTTCAGAAATAAAAATTTTGTGAGAGATTCAAGTGAAAGACGAGGTAAAGTACTTCGCAGTTTGCTATACTAAATTAATTGTAACAAATTATAATGAATTGATTGCTTTTGGTTCATGGCACCGCTTAGCAGTGCATGCCGAAAGCAAATTCTACTGTGAAATCTAAATTCTTCTTTCAGTTTTAATTCATTTAAAAATAACCAATCCAATAAACATGAAAGGAAAAAAAAAATTTTTTTTTTCTCAAATAGAATAGCTCAAATTAAGTTTAATTACGATCATTTTCCAAAATTTAAATTCAGCATTTTATGATGTTAAAAACACGATTTGTGGTTAGGAAAAGGGGAAGGGGACGGTTTGGTTAATATAAAATTGGTTTTTAAAACAAGTGCTACTAATTTTTTGCTCGCTTCATAACTCCATGCTGGAATTCCAGATTATTTTGCTTTTTATTTGTTTATTTATTTATTTTGTTATTTTTATTCAAAAAGACAATAAAATTATTCCAAACTTTTATAATCTTTAATAATGCATTCTTATTGTCTGTCCTAGTATTTGACCTACAAATGATTGAGTTGAAATGATGCAAGAAAAACCTTTGTGATCGTACTGCAATATTTGATGATTGTTTTAGTAATATATGTATAACTGAATAGAGTAATGTTGGGTAAGCTAGTTATTGCGGTAGTTCAAAAGTTTAAATTGTTGTGAAATTTTTCTACTGAAATGTTTCTTCTTGTTCAATTAATTTTCTTTTCTGAAATCAAATGAATTTGAAATTGTTCGTATGAATTTTTTCAATCCTAAATCACTACCAGCTTTATAATTCTTTAACCAGTTCCGTAGTTTTTAGTATTTCTTTATTGGTGATGATGAAAATTCTTCTGGTAAAGTTTTACCATTTTTTTGCATTGTTAAGTGTAGTAAAACTTTTATTAAATTACATTTTACTAATAAAAAAAAAAACAGATGAAAAAAAAAAACTGAATTCCACCGTTTTTTTTTTGTTTTTTTTTTGTTAATATATTGATGCGTTAGGACGATCTCGCTTTGTGCATCTGAAAATATCGGATCATTTTGTAATTTGTGATTACACTGTTGTGAAGAGATAAGTTGAGTAATATGACTTAGCAGGTGGTCAATGTCTGATGTTATTAATAAGCGTTATAATGATACTAATTTGACCCCTGCAGATTTATTTCAATTGAGTTAAGCATAATTTGTTTGTATTGCATCATTTTTCGTAATATATTGCGTCAATTTTAACAATCATCAAATATTGCAATACGATCAACATTATCTGATCGATTGTTTTGTTTGTTTGTTTGTTTTTTTTTTTTTTTTTTTAATTGAAGTATATCACTTTCAGTCATTTACGAGATCTTTTGAATCCGAAATTTTCCCACTTTTTTTTTAAGTTGTATGGATCAAGATCGAATTTCTTTTTTCTTTTGTTAAATATATATATACCCTGAGTAGAGATCAATGAGAAATTATGTTACAGATTCGAGCATTAAATGATAGCGATGACGATGAAGTAATGGTAAACATCATGTCGAAAGTTTCAAAAAAGGAAATCGAAAATGTTTCAACTGTTGAAGCAACTATTGCAGATGATAGAATACCGAAAAGTATTGAAGTTAGTGCAACTACTGATGCTCAAGGAAAGCATGATGATGTTAGTAGCATAATTTAATTAAATTGTATTTAAACATAAGAGAATAATGATAGGAGAAGAAGTAGAAGGATGATTGATTGCGCTTGTTTTATTTTATTGGGAGAATAATTTAAAGGATTGCAAATCAGGATTGAAAATGAAATGAAAGATGGAAGAAATAGGAGAAAAAGAGAAATAAATAGCTGTAAAATCTTTTTCTTATTCTTTATTCATTCATTCATTCATTTATACACGGATGCATGATGATAATATTAGAAGGTAATATTTTTGAAAGCAAAACAAAGACTAATTAATTCTCTAGTGTTTTGTTGTTTAAAAAAAATTTTTTTGCTATTATTGCAGAATCCATTTGCTTATTCAGCGGGACAATTACGTTTACATGGAAATCGAGTTGGCACCTATGATATGCAAAAATCTCGTGCATTAGGAGTAAAAAGGGATGTTTTAGCAGCTGATGGTGAGTATGTTTATAAACGGATATGTTAGTTCAATTTTCTGTGTTTGTCTTGTCCATGTTCATTCTTTGAAATTTTTGCTTTTCTTTTTTCAAAATTTATTCATTGCATGCATACAGAAAAATCACTTCTTAGTTTGGAAAAATTTTTTCACTATATTTAATTATTTGAATATTCATTGATTTAAAATATGATATGATATAGCAGATTATTTCCAATTATTGTTAGATAATTGCTAAATTTTAATTATAATGAAAATATAACTATTTATTAAAATTGCTATTGTTTAAAGTTGGAATCAATATGTTGATTTATGGAATTGTTACGAAATGACCAATTTGTATACTTTTTTTTCTTTTTTTTTATCTTGATTTCATTTACAATGGTAAAACATCATAACGATGTGTTTGTATTGATTAATTTGTGAATATTTTTTGTTAGATTGATGATTAAATTTAGCGTTTAGTAATATAAATGAATTAATGGCATTAATTTATCTGAATCAGTAAAAAAAAAAAAAATATTTTAATCTAGCATACATACACACTAACACATTAGTCATTTTTTGGATGCGGTCGTATTGGAAAAAATCTGACCAGCTAATATGTTTGTTCTATTTTCATCATAAATAAAACTTCTATTTTATTTTTTCATATTTGTTAAAGTAACCATTATTTTTAATGATGTATAGCAACCTGTGATTGTTTATAAATAGATTATGAAAATTTTTTTTTTTTATTTCTTTCCTAAAGCTTCTTTTTACTTTTTCATTCTCATCTATATATTTTTTTTCCTTCTTATTCATCTTTCTTTATTATAATATTCATAAGTATAGCATAAATTGTGTATTTTATTCAGTTTATAATATCATGCAACTCTTCTAACTCTATTTTTCTATTTTTATTTTACCTATGTTATCAATGAAACTATCTATTACTTTTCTTTTTTTTTAATGTTTTTTTCTTTTTTTTTTTTCATCTTCTCATCAATTTGAATAAAGTAAAAAATATGGTGGTGTAGTTGATTTTTTTTATGTTTGAACAAGAAGCAAGGATACATTGTTTATAGTTAAGCATTTTGAGAACTATTTTCTTATTCTTATTTTTTTTTTTTATTTTCTTTTGTGATTATTAATGATAAAAAAATTAATGATTATTAATGAATAACATTTAGAATTTTAGTACTACTTTGCAAGTATTAATTTATTGTAAGGTTAAGTGTAACTTGTAATGGATAGTTTTTCATGTTTTATGAATTATCTAATTTCATCATAATTATTATATGTTAATATATCATATTTTTTTTTTTTTTGCTTTAATTGTTATTTTGTGTTGATATGAAAAACTAACATTTTCTTGTATTAACTGCTAATAATCTGTGGAATGTTTTTTGCTTATTCAAAAAATCAAAAAAAATTTTTAAGAATGGGTTTTTCGATCTTATTAAGGGTTAGGTTTAAAGTTCTGCTCAGAAAAAAAAGGTGTACGAAAACAAGTTCTGGGAGTTAAATGGTGCCGAACTTTCAACTTTTTTTTTTTTTGCATGAAAAGATAGGATTGATTTATTTCTTCGTCAATATCAAAATGATTCTAAAATTCACTCCTGAAAATATAAGAATTTAATTCTGTTCTGATTTTATTAAGAATAATAAGTGATTACATGGTCATTCATTTATAATAATTTCCTTCTAAAATCTTAGAAAAAAGTATGTTGATAATTCTGTTAGTATAAATAGTACGTTAGTGTTTCAATTTGAAAAGTTTTATATGAAAGTGTGTTATGTGTTGTTGTCTAATGTTGTGTAGCAAATTTTAATTTTCATTTTTCTTCTTTCATTTGCCTATTAAATTTATGCATGAATGAACATTACAATTCCACTGATTTTTTTTTTTCCTTTTATCAATTTATTTTAGTTTGACAAAATTTTATAATAATTGCAGTGAGCTTGATACCGGATAATACATCCAATTCGATATTAGCACGAGATTTGATACCGGCACACTTTGATGGACGTGAAACTTACGCTAGAGGACTTTTGGATCCAACGGAAGATACTCGCCTTGTTAGTTCACTTTGTTTTTTTTTTTTTTTTTTTTTTTTTTTTTTTTTTTTTTGTTGTTTTTGATTTTATATTAATGTATATGATTTTAAGACTCAGTCTTCTTAGGGGGGGTTTTTTTTTTTCAATGCAAATGATTGACGATAAAGAGAATGATCATTGTTCGAGATTATTTAATAAAATTTGGTATAAATTTTAATTGAATTGGATGTTATCTGATTAAATTTTAATTATAAACCGTGAAGTAAGCAGGAAAGAGAAATTTAAAAATGAATCTAAATAGGCAATTATCTTATGTACAATTGTATAAAGAGATATAGATGAATTTGAACTTTTAAAATTGACAATTTTTTTTACGTAATGAAATAACATGTTCTGTGGATAAATTCATATAAAAAATTTCTAACCACTTTTATTTACATGTAAATTAGGATAAACAAAAATATATTATCTTATTATTGCTATTATTAGTATAATATTAGCATTACTTATTGTTAAAGGAATTATATTTATGCATCATTTCGATCTATTATCTTCACAATCGTCAAAATATTTTGTATGCATTAGAAGAAATTATGAAAATGTAAGCATCTATAATTTATGCTTAAGTAACAAACATTTTTTAATTTGATATGACTAATTTTAAATGTACGGTAACACATGACAATCTGGAGAAGAGGTGGAGGAGGAGGAGGAGGAGGAGGAAGTGTAAAATAGTCATTTATTACTCACGATACCATGAATCTTTTTCAGCAAATGTATAAGGTAATCTAAAATCTGATTATGATCATTGAGATTAGATTACAGAGACTAGTTGATTAATCTCGATGATCATAGGCATCTTAAAAGGTGGTGAATTTTTTTTAATTTTTTTTTAAATACACAGTTTTTTTTTTTTAAACACATAGTTCCTAAATATATAGAAATCATTATTACTTCTCTTTCTCTCTCTCTCCCTCTCCGTCTCCCTTTCCGTATTTCTCACAAATGCACCAGATTATTGTGCTTTTTAGTTAATATTAATTATCCTGAATTACTGAAAAATGTTCAGCTGATATTTTTAGTATAAAAAGTATCATTACTGCAATAAAGAAGAACAGTTATTTCATGAAAGAGAGGAAAAGGGAGAGAGAGAGAGAGAGAGAGGGAGAGAATAGATCTTTAATCTTATATTGAATAGTTTTTGAAATGTTAGGTTTAGATTATAAATGTAACTAAAAATATCAAGCTTATATTGCAATCATTGGTTATCAGTTTTTCCTGAAGTAATCCATTCATATATACACAGCACTATGTATAGGAAGATAAAAGTACATATCTATTATGCAGCATTTTAAAATGTTAAGTAGTATTGAAATCCTCAATTCAAGAGTATTTCGCTATGATTTTCTCAAAATTAAAATTATGGAAATTTATAGATTTAGAGAAGATTTAAAAGAATGTCGTTTAGCGAGATGTAGTAGCACTTAGCAGATATTCAGCAATTGAATTTAAACAGATGACATTACTTACTATATTTGTAATATTAGTATCTTCATTGTTTGCTATCAAATAGCTATAGAGGTAATTTTCATTTGTATTGTACCAATTTAAATGGAATGAACTCTTCTTCATTATCAGTAAATTGAACATATGTGTGAATTGAATGCTAATTAAGGCTTAGTTAATATTAATCATTCTGATTAAACTATTTTTCAAAGATCTAATATTATCTTCATCATTCATTCTACAATTTTTTAAAGACATTTTATTGAATGGACAAGAAGATGCAACAGGAACAGAATAGAGTTGAAATTTAGAATTTAATCGTTGTATCGTTTTATCATTTTGCACAAACAACTAAGAAATGTTCCGGTAGGGAATTGTAAGTATTGATGAATGATGATGACAATGTTGATGGTGATGGTGATGATAATTGTAATGATGATGGTGATGGTGACATTTATTTTCGTTCTTTCTTGTTCCTTTCTCAGTGCTCTTCATTTTATTCATTCATATTGTGTCCAGAAGAAAGAGGACCGACCGTTTTACTTTTCTTATTTCATTTTCAAATTAAATAATAACTTTAAAAGAAAAAGAAAAAAAAAGATTAAGAAATGGATCAGTTTATCCTTTCCTTTCTTTTCCTTTTACTAATAATATATTATCTTTATTGCCATATTCATGATATCATCAGGAATATTCATTTCTCTATTCGTTTTCTTTCCATATCATCACCCTTCCATTTTGCCATTCTTTTATAAATATGTCACGAAAAATGCTCTTTTGCTACTTTTTTTTTTTGTCTTTTCTTTTCTTGAAGAGGAAAAAATTAAATTTATATTGAGAAATTTTCAGAAATGAAACCTGAGAAAAATTAAATGTGCAAGTTCAATTATTTTTAGTTCACTATTACAGGCATATTTATAGTCTACAATTTTAATTGTTATTTTTGTATGAAGCATAAATTGCACTTGATGCATTCACATGTAATGCGTTCACGAAATGAGACATGCATTTAGCATTTCTACTGTTTTTTTTTTGATGAAAATGTCGTTTCTTTGTCTTTTCATTTCTAAGAAGACATAGATAGTTTAAAACAACATCAAAGTATTGTTATTATTATTATTATTACTAATATTGTTATTATATTATTATTATCACTATTATTATTATTACCATTATTATTGCTAACTTGTGCTTAATTTCATTGACTGCAAGGTGATGCCATTTGTTGGCGTTATCAGTTATCATCTCATTTATTGATTGATGATGATGATGATGATACAAAAGGAAAAATTTTCTTATCATTAGGAGTAATATTCTTTCTTTAAAAATGAACTGCTAACATTTTTGTCAGGTTTTCATTAATGTTAAGAATTTCTATCTTTATACTCATTAATGAATTGAATGTAAATTTTGGTATAGTTTGATGCAATAAGGAAGAATGTTTTTTATATAATTGTCTACTTGTAACATCCATCCATGAAATTTCTTTTTTGATGAAAATAGAATGCCAATTGGCATCAATAAACAATCTTCCTCATTCGTTACTCTCTCCTTCTATCTTTTCTTTCCTATCTCTCTCTCTCTCTCTCTGTCCATTCATGCATTAATTAAAAGTTTAAAGTTGCATTAATTTTAGTTAATGAGAGAAAAGTGAAAACAGGAAAGTTGTGGGTAATCATCAAATAACTATACCATGTCTCTTACCCATTAACTACTACCTTTATTTCTTCTTTAAATGTTTAAAATTATTTTTTAATTTTTTTTTTTTTGATTTTTTTTTAATGAATATATGGATTGGGTTCTTTAAATTAGAAATTATATTAGGGACGAAATGAGTAATTGAACAGTGGTACTATGTAAGGCCTTACGATTTGGCTCTTTTTATTGGTAAAGTATTAGGTGTATGGTATTTATTAAGATTAATTGTGTAAAATATGATTTGATCAGTTTTCTTGGAAAAACTGATTGATCAGTTTTACTGATGTGTTTTAGAGGAATATGGGTGACATACCTACTTTCATCACGACTTTTTCCAACTTTTCGGTGGTTGTCAAAGCGGGTTTCTACTTCCCAAATGATTAAGTGTGAATTGTTTGTTCTGTCGATTCAGTACATAGTGTGACGTATGAATCCCTGAAATTTTTGAATTTTTTGATAATTTTTTGATATACTCGATAGATATGTAAATGATTTTTTTCTTTTTTTTATTCTCTGTCGTTCCTTTTTTGATTTTTTGTTCTATTCCTATTATATATTAAATGTCTATCGGACACATTGTCGATTTATTAAAATTAAAAAAAAAAAAAAAAAATTGTTATCGTTTCTTCAACCGGAAGAGTTAATGCATTCGTGTAAAATTCATCAGCATATTCAGAATTTTCTTGTCACTTTTATTGTTGGTTATTGCTCTCATGGAAGTTGCAGTGGGTGATGAAAACGAAAAGAACCGGAAATGATCTGTTTCATACCGGTTAGTTCGGTTGTAGTTTAATCTGGTTTAATCTATAATTGCTTTGGCCTTAGTTTTTTTTTTTTATTTTTAATTCATCCCATGGTAATATCTGCAGTGGGTTTTTTTTTTTTTTTTTTTTTTTTTTTTTTTTTTCACTTAAACGCTGATAAATGCTGTACAACAAAACGAAGCATCCAAATGCCAATCAATACTGCTATCTTCGATCTTTTTTTATTGGTTGCAATAATTTCATATTGATATTGAATATCTTCTTAACAAATAGTTTTTTTTTTTTTCTATTTCAATCCATTAATTTTACCGATGGATTCTCTTCACATCTCTAATGCTTAATATTTGTATTTGAATGATGAGAGAAACAGAAAACTTTTGATTGTTAGGATGGAAAGATTTGCTGGTCTTTTTTTTTTTTTTTTTTTAAATTGGTAGGACATAGTTATGTTTTCCTGACAAAGTGGTCGAAAAGAATTCTTGATCACATTTAAACTTACATCATTTTTTACAAATATGAAAATCTAAAAATGCTTAGTTTTTCCTATATGAAATTCTATGATAGAAATATCTCACCACCAAATTAACTCAGTAGGATGAGCATTGATGATTTTTTTATGAAAAAAAAAAATACGACTACTAATATTTTTTGTTTCCTGTTCATTTTAAATTTTTTTTTTCTTTTTTCACTTCGTAAAATATGAAAGTAATAGTGATTTGGATGAGTGTGCTTTATTGGAGAATTTTGTCACACAACATTTTATAAATGATTTTCATAAATATATTTTCCCGAATCTTTGCAAGTTTTTTTTTTTTTTTCTTGAAGAATATTTCTAAGCGTATTTCTACGCAGTAAAAGTTTGTTTTGTATTACTTTTGGTGATTATTTGTCGTCGTTTTTTTTTTTTTTCTTATGTTTCGTTCTTTCGAAATCAGTTTGAAACTAACGTTCATTCGATATATGAGTCAGCAAATAAGTGATGAGAAATGATTCTGCAAGTAGTTACAGCTTAAAATGTCATGTTTATGCTGCTGCTATGCTATGCTCCTCCTGTGTTACTTTTCCTAAAACAATTGTAGCAATTTTTTAATGTTAAATAATTCCATCTTTCATATATAGATTGCAATTATATTTGTTATTAATTATTTTAAGTTCTTTTTTTTTTCTTGAATTTACTCTTCCTTACTATATTGTTTTGTTGTTTGGAAGGAAAAAAAAAAGAGAAAAAACTGCGCAATTTCAGTTGCACAATAAACATTAATAATATTTTTTTTTTGGCTTAAAAAATCTTATTATATGGAATGAAAGCATTAGAAAAATAAGAAATATCAGTAAGTTAGGAATTAATAAAAACCTAAAATTGATATATATATATGTATATTTGGTATTATTATTACTAATTTCAAGGAAGTACGTTAGCCTTTCTCTTGCCTCTCTCTCTCTCTCTGTGTGCATCATAACACAGATAATAAGTGAAAATAGTTTGAAAAAATTGGATAAAGTTATGATATGAAATTGTTATAGACTGTTTACTTAACCATAACCCTAATTAATTAGATTTGTATAGCAAATAATATAATCTCGAAATGCTTATTTAATCAATCAGTTTATTATTGGTTATACTGTATCAGAGGACGGAATAGCAAGGACGAAGAGATTGTAAAAGGGACAATATCTAATATGTACTTTCATTTTCATCCTTTCATTTCTTAAACAAATTATATAGGGTTTTCTTCTTTTTTTTTTTTTCTTTTTTTTTTACAAAATGTTTCGTAACACATTCATTCACCTGAGTGTTTGCAATAGGAAAATGAATGGATGTAAATGTGAGTTTACATTTTTTTGTACATCCTTAATTGGCTTTCATCTTTCTGATGATAGTTCTCCTTTTTTTTTTTTTTTTTTTTTGTCATTATATCTTAAGGATTACTTGCAAAAAAGAAAAAAAAAACATTTTTACTTATGTGATAATTGTTAACAATTTTATATTTCATATTTTTTTTTTCTTCTTATCATAACAAATGTAATAGTTTCACAAAGTTTATTTCAGAATCCGCAGCAGACAAATTTGGATAACGAAATGGCCAATCTGAAAAATCAACCAGTTGGTTTATAATTTATCAATTTTATCTCTTTCTCTCTCTCACTTTTTTTTTCCTTTTGTTTTACTCTTCACTCTTTCATCTCCTCTTTTCATCCTAACAAACATAACTGAAACAAAATGAATGAGAATTATGGGATAAGTTCACTGCGAAGGCGAGAGTCAATAGAAAATCATATGGAAAGTTGGGGGGTTTTTTTTTTTTTGAAGCTTTTTATTTGATTATATCACTCTCATTTTGAAATATGACATCATTAAATCTAAAATTTGGCATCATTCCACCTCGTTTATGAATTTCTAGAAAGTTTCTTTTTTTTTTTTTTTTTGACAAATTGCTAAAGAGAATAATTTATAGGACAAATGCGCGATTGCTAAAAGACGTAAAGAAAATAAAAAAGCGAAAGAAGCAAAAAATAGTTATGTTGTTGAACCGAAAGATGGTTAGTTCATTATCATCATATATTATTTTTATATATTATATATCAGACTGAAGATATTTCTGGTAAAGGCAACAAATGATTTGTAGACTTGTTTACGGGTATGACCTTGTGCTGTCTTCGGTTGTAAAAGAAGTAAGTAGTAGAGAATGGATGATTTTAGAGGTAAAATATCTAACCTTTTGCTTTATTCATTTCTTCCTCTAAATCTTATCTTTCATCTTATCACTAGCAGCAGTAACAGCAGCATCAGTCATCATCTCTATCACTCTTATTGCTATCAATCGTCGCATACTATTAACATCGTTATTATCATCATATTCTATTGTTCATGCCAGTGCTATATATCATTAGTGTGGTTCGTTTTATACGCTGACGTATAATTAGTACTGACGGAAAAGAAAAAAAAATATTCTTCAAAAATATTCGTATCTTTGAATGAATGAATGAATGAATGAATCATCGAAATGGAAAAATCTTCGGGTAATATATACAAAATTTACTACTTGTAAATTTATTATTTAATCTTTTTTTTTTTTTGCAAGTTATTAATTAACATAGATAGTCTTTTACATAGTGATATTAGCGAATTTAACTTTTTTGAATAATTCTGTTATATCTTTTAAAGAAAATATCATAACAAGGAGAAAGGGCATGCAAAATGTTTAATTTATGATTTTCATGTTTATAGTTTAGATGTAAATTTAGTTCATCTTACTTTATGCGAAGTTCATATCAGAAAAAGCAAAAAGATTTTAGAGGAAAATATAGTATAATTATGAGTCTAAATTTTTAGATATTCCAGTCGCAAGAATTATTATTTCTCAGCTTTCATTTCAAATTTATAATTTTTTAATGAACTCCATTTGTTCAGTTTCATATGTAACAGTATTATTTACTTAACAAAGTTTCAAGTATCCTTTACAAAATTTAATATAAACTAATAATAATTCAAATGAAAGTGGATATTTTTAAATGCGGATAAAATCAAGCAAACTAACATTTTTCTAACTTGAAATCATCAATTTATTTTTATTTTTTGTCAATTAATACACATATGTTCTGCAGATCTATTTTTCATCCCAATACATATTGATGCATCTCATTTCTCCTGCAATATTATCCTTGAATTAAATCTATTTAGGTGATCTAAAAGCTAATCTAAGCTAATTAAGCATATTATTCCTTTGATTTGCAAAATGGAAAGTAAATGCACAATACACATTCTTTTTATTTTTGTTTAGATGAAATTTGGTTCTGTATTTTTTTTTTTACTGTAGATTTTATGACGAGGATTATCAATCAGTAGTTTCAGTTGGGAATTTTTGTGTAGATTTATTTGAAATTTAAAGAATTTTTGAAATGAAGCATTTAGACCCGTCCACATGCTTCTCTGTTTTTATTGGTTTTTTTTTTTTTAGATGTTCAATTTTAAAGTATTGATAATTTTTAATGCTAATATCTAAGAATAGAATGACTGAAACTAGGAAACATTCTTTATTATTCAAGTAATCGTCTCATATTCATTTATTTACTACGTTTGTTGTGATAATCTTTCTAAGTGCATATTGTGATATAGAAAGAATGATGGAAGTTTTTAAGAATAGAATTCGTATCGTTGCATAGAAATCTATTAAATTGTCTATTAAAAGCTGCTTGTCACTGAATGCAATAGTATTTTGTATGCTGTGACATGTCCAATGATGAATTTGGGTCTTATTTTTTTAGTTTTTTAGAAACCTAACCATTATCAGTATATCTTTTGAAATAACTAAATAGATTGATGATAACTGATCGATTGGTTGATTGATTGATGACACATTCCAGTCGTTTGATTTTTCACAAATTCTTCTTGTGACCCTTTCTGATGAATCATATTGTCATTTTTTGCTTCTTCTGTTTCAAGATTTGAAAATGTCACTGATCCCACAACGGAATTTGTTTTCGTAAAAGGGCCATCTTCATTTCTGTAGGTGAATATAGCTGGGAGCAATATTGTCGTATCTAAAGGAATCGGTTGTTTATCAGTAAGTAAGAGAGAGCCATTGTAATTATGAGGGAGCAGTAATGTTTTTAATAAAGGTAGTCAAGAAATAAGTTCAACTATTCGTCTGCAACTGCTGGGCTAGATATCAGCCAGGAAATGGATTAAGAGTGTTACTAATCAATAAATGTAAGATTTTGTTATAAGCTAAACTGAAGTAGGGCAGAAATGGTTATATCTTATTATTTTCGAAAACAAAATAGAAATGTTATTGCATCTCAGATTTACTCTTCAGATACATAATTACTCGTCAATTTATAAAAATTATTTCTTTTCTACAACAGCAATATTTTGTTCCATTTGAAATTGTAGAAAATTTAAAATTTTTAAATGGTTTCATTTAAAAAGTATATGAGATAAGAACTGTGATGAAAAGTGATAAACTTCCCTAAGAATTCAGTTGGCGATGGTTATGAGAATAATGAGGAAGTGTTTTGGTATTCATGTATAAGTAATGTATGAATAATTTACTCAAAAGGAACTTCAATTTTGTTCCATACGGTAAGATTAGGATTACTAATCTGTGGCATTTTTTTTCCTCTCTCTCTCTCTCTCTCTGTGTGTCTCTTTAAAGAGACACAACTATCAGGATAGTGGGTGATCTGCAGCTATTATTATGGTAAGTGATGACAACAATAAGGGATTTGCCAAAAATGAGAGATGATGATTCATTGTCATCATATTTTCCGATGTACATCATTGGAATATGCAGTAGCTCTAGTGATAGTTGTAATAATGGTAGTAATGTAGTGATATTTATTGGTTAGAAGTTTTCAAAAGTTTATAATAAAAGAAATGAATATAAACATACATTTTTGAAATATCGGAAAGTTAAGCCTTTCATTTAGCTTTGTTTTGAAACAGCAAATTTTGTAAAAACTTAATGGTATTGATTTTTGTTATATATCGTTGGTGAAATGCATTAGATATTAATATGTACATATGCAACAGATAATATTGTTCGTATATTTCATCACTTCATCGATTTGCCTTTAGTAATTAAAATATATATTGTATGAAGTTCAGATATTTTGTTTGACATTCTTCCTCTTCTCTTCTTCATCTATATCCATCTTTTTAACTTTTTTTTTTCTGAAAATTGTTAAATAGAAGACAAAAGATTTGATCTTTGCATATTGCTTAAGTTGCAAGCAATATTACCGTTGCATTTCGATATGAGCAATATCACATATATATATTTTACTTTTGCTACTGCAGGAAGTAGTATTACATTTGCTCTTCTAACTGAATATATTGTGAAAGATGTAAGTTATAAGAAATTTATAGATTTTTTATCTGTAATTTATGTGATTTAAAGTGTGAAATACTTATGTAGAACTTATAAGTAAAGCATTTTTTTGAGGAAACAATATTAAAAAGTATCGTAAACTACTAATTGTTCAGCTTATTTTTTTTTTCTCCTTAGAGAAAGAAAAAGCTTTAACAGCAATCACAATGTCATTTTATCTTTCGAGTAAAGTATGTTGCTAAAATGATATTTGTTCGAGAGTGGAATGCAGTAATGAGATGAGAAATATGTTATGTTCTTCCATTTCCATGTACTGTTCATAGATTTGTGCAATAGGAGTGATACAACAGGTAATGGTAAACCCTCCATTATATTTATAAGATTAAACGTTTACTCATGTTTTCATCAGTTGTTTATTATAGAAGTTTAATTCTAATTAAGAAACTTCATATTTTGTAAGATTTTTTTAACACTAAATTTAATTTTCTTTAACACCCAAACACACACATATATCAGTGTTGATTTACTTCATCATTCTGCATTGTTAATTCGTTTGGCAATAGGTAGAGGAGGAGGATAACTTATTCATCATCCCTTTTCAATCATTTCATTTTCTTCTCATCTGCTTCTCTTATTTCCTCTTCTTTCTCCTTCTCTCTCTCTCTCTTTCCCATTTATCTGTTTACTAGATTCAGGATAACGAGAGTTAGGAAACATCACTTCCCCTTAATTTATTATCATTTCCTGTTTTTCTTTTTTTTTTTTTTTTTTAAATGCTTAATCCATAATTCTACATTTTAGCTTTGCTTTCTGATTTTTTTTTTTTTCGATATTCATGTGTACATTGTTGGATATGAGAAGATATTGTTGCCAGATGAGAACTTAAAAAGTTCAGTCTTCTCTTCTGGCAGTAAACTTCTGTTAATATTGACATCCATCCATCCATTTCCAGGAGCTATTTCTTTTGCCGTAATGCATAGCTGTGAAATTGTTTAAACGATTTGAAAAAGTACTGCATATAAAATTTCGGTGTATATATATGTATCTCATATAAATATGGAAGGAGATATGATAATGGAATAGACTTGTTGAGTGTTTTCATAATTTGGTCGTAGCTATTACTCCTTCTGGCAACTCGAACTTTGAATAGAAGCTTATTTAAATTGATGATTTAATTCACTACTTTTTTTTTGCAATTTATATGACACTAATTCAGGCTATATGGGTAATTTATCACCTGAAGAAATACTGAAGCGAATCGAGGGAGATGGCAAAGGAAAAGTTAAAGGAAATCAAAAGAATGGAACGAATGCGTCGAAGGTATTTCCTTCTATTCAAAGGAAATTTTTTTCTGGCATTTTTGAAACTGAATAATGGTGGACTTTTTGGAGGAGATAGTTCAGAGGAATTATTGTTTTGCACTGCACACCCAACAATCCATATTTTGATAGGTCAAAGGGTAGGATGCTATTGAGGTCAATGTGTTGTCCATTGGGTCTATGATGGTTAGCGACCATTAATCACTATGCTGCTATGAGGTAATTGTTGTGAAGTACCACATAATGGTTGCATTTTCAAGTCTGCTCACCATATCCCTACTTCTTTCCTCCCTTCCTTTTCCTTCTTCCTCTCCTCTCATTTATTTCCTTCGAATTTCGTCCATCTTTTTTGGCTTCTTCCATTTTCATTATCTCCAGGTACCATTACCCTGTCGGATACTACTACCTGTTCAGAATATGCAACAGTGTTTCGGCAGATCATTGATCCGATACTCATTTACTAGTAGTGTCACTATTATTATTACTACTACTACTACTATCATTTTAGGCGATAATATCAGATCGATATTTACAAGATTTATAGATATTTTCCTTTTCTTTCACTGATGCAGTTAATAGTTGCTGTTAACAGTAATTGTACTCAGCTGTTATGAAATTACAATCACTGTAGCAACAAATGAACGTGATGCTGATGCTGCTTGTCACAGATTACTCTGGGAATAATATGTTTAAGATGTAGAATATTGCTTCTTTTCTTTTAGGATCACTCTACTGTTGTATCGAACGGTTCTAAAAATAGTGGTGGTCGTAAAAGAGGTGACAAAAAAGATCGCCAAGCAGATAAGGTTCCGAAAAATTAGTATTTACTTTATATGAATTAATTTAACAAAGAGAGATGCTAGAAGTTTTCTGTAAAATACATTTCTTTTTAAAGTTGTTTCAACATTTCAAGAACTTTTGAATATCGTGTATATCTGCTTGCCTATTTTGTGATTCTTATTATAGGTGATGATTTTGAAGAAAGGAAGAGATTGTTAGCGAGACTTGAATGTCTCTAATGATGAAAAGATTTGTTTTTTCTACTTTCATAAAAAAAAAGCATAAGGTCAAAATATTACTATGATTAGATGGGACTTTTGATTTATTGCTTCTGGTATATCTTTTATTGAACATGACATTTTTGATATATCTGATTTTAATAGACTGCAAGACGCTCTGCAATCACCGATAGAGAGATAACTGAACTCTCAACCAACATGGAAACATTAAATATAGAAAAAAGAGAGATGGTTGTTGTGGAGGGAACTACCCATGTACCTGAGCATGGATCATTAATGATGGAGACGAGAACATCAAAGGTGTTATCTTTTGGTTTAATTGGGTCTTAGTTGTACACTCTATCTATACTCATAAGATATTAAATCCCATGAAGTGAGCTAAAAAGAAAGAACAGATTGTTGGAAGTGAAAAAAAGTTGAAAAGAGAAACCAAAAAATATAATTCAATTCTGTATGAAATGGTTGAGAATTCGTATTGATTGAAAGTTAAGAGTCCATTTTGCAGGTATTTACTGATGACTCTTAATGCGTAGTAAATAATATAAAATTTGATTTGAAAAAACAGCATTTGTTTATTCATAACTTATATTCTAATTTGATGATTTTGTAGGCGGAAGTCGTAACATTATCACCTCAAAATGATAAGGTAGAAGAAACTGGAGGTGGTGGTATGACCGGAGCGAAGAGCACAGTGGATGAAGGTATGGATGATGAAGAGCAATATTTGAGTGCCGATGAAGGTGCAAATTCCAACTTCTCCGATGATATCGTATGTTTTTTTTAGACTAATTATGGTATGAGTAATTATAGATGGGGAAACGTTTGCCGTGAAATTACGCCTCTTTCGAATAAAGATTAAGAGAAAATTTTGACTACTTTGAAAAAAGAGAATCTGTAATTAATTTCAAGATTTAAAATAGTTGATTTTAACAGAAATTTTCTGGTTCTTTGTTTCGATGTAAAATAAGTGTCTTTTTAGAAAACTGA
Source organism: Wuchereria bancrofti (assembly GCA_005281725.1). Lineage (NCBI taxonomy): Eukaryota > Metazoa > Nematoda > Chromadorea > Rhabditida > Onchocercidae > Wuchereria > Wuchereria bancrofti. Next base: position 9,768,511 of record SSBO01000001.1, read on the forward strand.
GTTGCAGTATCATACGGATGAACAATCCGGTGCTTCTGGTTCACGCGACTTTATAAGTGATGGCGCCAATTATCGTGCTGATGATGAAGAAATAAATCCTTTACCAGTAACATCCGAAGAATCTGAATTTATCCAGGTCACTGCTAAGAGTAAGAGGAAAGGTGCTTCTGCTCTGACTCAGCATCAACAACAAACTACGGGATCGGGAATGGATAGGAAGAACGTGTACTTCAATAGGTATGATAGAAATACGAAGTTTTTCTACAGTCCAGGTTTGATATGAAAAATTTACTGAATTCAGTGACATTTTTATCATGAAAATATAACTTTGCAAGGAAAGCTTGGATTAGTGAAATGATCGTGAAAACTGAAATATTTTAATCAGTGAAAGTGTTACACCATTGTTGCAGCACGACAGATCGAGGTGCTAGAACAAATGTAAGGCGTGATGCAGATAGATTGCGACGAAGCTCAGTACAACTACCACCGGACAGCCGTAGAAACCAGCTATCTTCACGTGGGAACATTTCTCCGTCATCGGTTGATTGCGAGGTTTGTTTGTGCTTGTTCATTCTCTTAAAAATTTGACCTTTGTTTATGTTAATGCAGTGTGCCACTGTTTCGCTCCGATCCAACTCGATATTTGGAAGTGATCGATAACAGGAAGAGAAGAAGAAATTTATGGTGTACAGAAAAACTAAATTTATTGTGGTTTTGTGTTCGTAGCCTTTTTTTTTCTACCCTTTCTAATTTTATTTAACTTTTCAGAGTTTTCAAAAATATTCGACTCCTCCACGACTTCGGATGTTAATTTCAGATGTTGTTGATAATACTCTTATGAAAGCACAAGAGAACAAGGTTTGTCAGAACTGACTGACTGATCGATATGACCTGAACGAAATGTCTGAGCTGTTTTCAGTTTTGCGATATTTATTGTGGACATATGAGAGAAATGAAATATTTCTTCGCAATTTACAGCATCAACATATTTGTTAATCACTGTATCATCTTTTAAACTAATTGACAATTTTGATCGTCAGCTATGTGCTAAGATGAACTAAGTTTTTGTTTTAGAGTGGAAAAAGTCAAGCTATCGGTATCACTGATAGTGCTCGTCCAGAGCAGCAAAGACAGCAGGAGCATTCTAAATTTGCTACCTCAACATCAATGAACAAGAAGGTAAAATGTGGGTTACCATCTTCCCTTCAAACAAGTCGAACAGCATCACCTGATCATCGTAGCAGTCAACCGTTGACTTTAAAATATTCTGTCGCTGCTGGGAGCGTAAGTTATTAAGCTACCTGTAGCTTTTTTTCCCCAAATACACTTTTACAATTTTTGTGATGAATTTGGACTTCTTTTTTGTGCTGTGAATCATATTTGTTGTTTTGGCTATTCATTCATTTTTCACATTTATTCAATATACATATAAAAAAAAACCCATTCGATAAAGTACTTCATTATTTGGCTTATTTCTCGCGATCGAACATTCTGTTGATTAATCAGTTTTCGAAAATTTTAGTTGCAGAGTGGCTCTTCACCGGCTGTCGCATCTCTTTCGGAAGGTTTGTCAGATGCGAAGTGCAAAATAACGGAGCAACATATTGGCAGTGGTACTATTGCTAATACAAAAGCTCCAGGTTTATAATTTCGAACGAATAAATAGCATATTCTAGTGAAAAATTTTTCAAAGGATTTATTTTCTACTGGTAATATATTGGTGGATTTATTAGAATGATTAGTTTACTTTCTTTTGCAAATCGATTGAAGATGGCTTTCTTCAGCTCAACGATCTTGGGCAGATATAGCCAAGCAACGATTGCACGATAATGTTGAAACACGACCAAGTGAAGCACCTCTTGCATCGTTGGATCTTCGTACATCGATCAAAGAAGAACATTCCATTAGTGATATTTCCATTTCTGGTGAGCTGTTATCACAATATATTTGATGTAACATTTTTGAGACAATTTAACTGTTCACGAAATGTATGAAAGACTGTTAAATTTCATAATTTTAGGTCATATGGAAAGTGAAAAAAAGCCGGGATATAGCGAGCAAAAGCGAACAGTAAGTGTGGAATCGGTAAGCAGTGACCCAGCAGTGAAAGATTATTCATTCTTTTTTGATCCAAACGAAGCTGCTGGAACTGTGTCAAAAGGTAAAGTTTGGTTTTTGCTAGTTATATGAAGGTAACAATAAATTCATGACAAAAATAGTTTCTGTTGATTTCATAAATTTATTTCAAAGATAGCATGTTTGTCTTTTAGAATCAGAACCGAATAGTTCGAAAACTATGCCAAAGGAAACTGACGAGGATTCGAAGCCTTTCAAGGTAGAAATCTTATACAGAATTTGAATTTCACATTTTCCGCTCTTGTACTGGAACACTTAGACTTTTATCAGTCACAGTGTGAACTCCTATTCATCAACCAGTCAAATACGGAAAATATTCCTGTATTTACAGTAGTAGATAATTGGTTTGTTAATATGGTTTGTTCAAGCTGTGAAGTTATGGAACTTCCAGTGGTGTCTTATGGATAACATGATGATTACAGCCTCGATGTTCCGGGATGGTGCTCAATTTAGATGGTGGTCGTCAAGTTGTTCTTCCGGAAAGTGATGTGTTAGCTGCAGGTTCACCAACCGTTGTCGATATAAGGCAACGACCTGAAATAATAACAGCGATTGGAATGTGGAGATATTTTACAGAACATCCAACAGAAGGTTAGCCAATTATTTTTGTCTCTTGCAGTTTGGTTACGAAAGCTGCTGCTGAGTTTAGCTGATGGAAGTCAGGTTTTACATCTCACTTTTCCCTTCCTCTGAGAATTTGAGCTAATGTGGTCGTGATATTTTCTAAAGGCAGAGAAATAGCTATGAAAATTTCCAGTTACTTATGTTTTTCTTTTAGTAATAGTGACATACAAAGAATATAAAGCACAAAAAGAGAGATCAAAGGAGCAGCAATGGGCATCAAATGAACAAAAAAAGAAGGAAGAAATGGCAAGAGGGAGTGAAAAAGGTGTAGGAGGATCGAAATGAATGACATTTTCGGTATGAGGCCCGATCTCCTATCCGTATTGTTGTTATTGTCACTGTGTTGCTTTCCTGAACAGATTCGTTCTTATCTTTCGTATATTTCCTATTGTTTTATTGTATTAACTTCATTATAGTATTTTAGTTTGTTCTCTTTCTGTCAATTCATCTGTTTAATGTGAATTTTGAATTTGAAATGGGAAGATATTGAAGTATCTCAGGATTAACCAATTTACTGAAAAAGCTGTAGATGAGAACTGGCCTGCAGAGCTATTTAAGGATTGCTAGCTTATTGAAAAAGACTCAAAATATATTCATAAATAGCTAATGGATTAGCAGATTTATTGAAATATTTCTGGAATGGCCAATGTTGTAAAAAATAGATTTGCTATGAGACTAAAGAAAATTGGTTAACTTCCCAGAAGCCTTCTGTAGAGCGGGAAAGTTTTATAATGGATCTCACTGTGATCATATAATCCTGAACAACATGGAAAATTGATTGGTTCCTTTTCAAACTGTGGTTTTTGTTATGTAAATATGAATTAAAACTGGAAACATTCATCATGTTTGAAAAATAGCAGCTGGCAAAGTTCGAAGTATTGTATTATGAGCTTTCAGTATTATCCGGAGAGAAGAGCGCAAAGATGGGTAAAGCAGCTTATTTGATAGCGTCAAATTTTCATGATATTCTTGACATATATTTTAACACTGAAATTTTAAGTGATAGAAATGATGCCTTAAAAAATTATTTCTTCATTTAAGTTTTAAATTCTTGCTAATAGTGTTTTTTTTTCTTCGTTTTTTTTTTTTTTACCTTTTTATTCTTTAATAACAAATAGAATGTGATTGATCTTTTTGTTTCATATTGTAAGAGGAATTTGCTCATCTCATCTGTTGCGCCCGGTGTGTATTGATATTGTATTTCCTTGGTTTTCTTTTCAAGCTTAGGAATGATTTTTAGGATGTAGTAGGATCGCATCACATATCATAATTTTAAGGTCAACAATGGTTTTGGAAACAACTATAATACTTCAATGAAAAAGAAGAGTATGTTTTGGATTGGTTGACAAAATTTGAAACGGATTAACTTCACATTGAATGTGATATTTCAAAAAAAAAAAGAAGGAAAAAACCATATTTACTACAATTTTCTGTTTGTTACCGGATTTTAAGATTGGTACTGTTTTTAAACTTAAATTCGAATTTGCTCAAATTATAGAAGAAGATGTATTCTTTTCTTTGCTCCTTCTGAAATATTTCTTCTATCATTATATGTTATTTGCATGAATTAATGCAGCAGAAATTGTAAGCATTATTGATATTTCTTTTTTTCTCTTTCTCTCTCTCCCTCTCTCCTATATCCCTTAAATATGCGTTTTAGTTAATTTAATTATTTATTGACAGTGTCAGCGTAAGTTATGATGAATTGAGCGACAATTTATTGAGCTTTGGATAACAGATTTTTGATTTCTTTTTTTTATTGTGCAAATATGTCGCATCTTATCAAAAATCATTTAACTGTGCTGTAAACGGTTGAGTCACATGAAATTGAAACATTTTGATGATGGTTTTCTGTTTGATAAAATGAAATTAAAAGTGATTGGAGAGTTAAATTTTGAGACTCTCTCTTTTTGCTTTTAATGTTTTTCTATTAATACTTTATTGGGGGAAGTAAATTTTAAGTGATTTCTCTTTTTCCCTGGAATAATCGAATTTTACTGAATGTATCAATGTTTTGCGGACCATCTTTGCATACCATTACCGCTTATAATTTTAATGTTTCAAGTTGGTAATAAACAGGTAGCATACGGTTAAAGTTAGTTAAAGGTTAATTTATTGCAAAAAAGTAGTTGCAATATAAGAAATATTTGAATGTAACTGATACATCATAATCTTACTTAAGTTTCCCTCTATCATGTGACTCATAGTTTTTGGCGACATTTTCTCGAAACTAATTGTAATGAATATTTTTTTGTCCTTATTGTTTGAATAAAATGACTTTCTTATGGTCACCATCCTTCGTAGTTGTTGTAGATGGTGGGATTAGTTGTTGTTGATACGTCGTCATATCTATTTCTCATTTCATTTGAATTTATTGTCGAAGGTGAATCTGCAAAAAAAAAAAAAAAAGTGGGAATAATCAATTTGATGATTGATTTGATTCTATGATAGCAAATAAAGTGTAATTTTTATAGAAAGAAATGAGCAACAACATCATGTTATATAACCATTCCAAATTTTGTTAAAATCAGGAATCGGATCATTTTGTCGTTGTTCTGAATTTACTGTACCATAATGGCCACCACCGCCACCACCACCACCGATATCTACATCTTAAAATAAAGAAGAAACAAAATTTTTATATCAATTAATCATCATTCCATAATTCATTTATAATAATTATAATGAAAAGAAAAAAAAAAAAACGAAATAAACTTACTGGTGTTTTTATAGGCATTATTTCTGAACCATGGTTCTTCCTCATCTTTTGGTTCTGCCCAATCTTGTAATTCACCGGATGCATAAACAGCATAAAAGGTAACACCGGTAAAATGTATGAGACTTGCAAGTAAAAATACTTTTTCCCATCCTCGTGGTCCACGTGCAATTAATTTTTCGGTTACAAATGGACATGTTAGACCAGCTAAAGTACCAATACCATTGGAAAAACCCATTAATATTGCTGCATAACGTGGTGCTATATCCAAATGATTCACATTAAAACCTACAAAAAAAAAAAAAAAAAAATTGTTTATATCAGATGAATAGTAAATAATTAAAAAATATGGTAAATTGTGATTTTTTTTTAAACTAAATTCTTTAAATTGATCTTTTCATTTTTTTTTTTTTTTTGAATGATTGATAAAACTTTCAAATTTAGCTCATTAAATCAAAATATAAGCAATGGAATGGAATTTTTTCAAAGCGATTTATCAAAAAATTAAATGTTTAGATTTTGAAATAGGTAGTTGCAATTTAAATAAAAATAAAAAAAAAAAACCTGAAATTGCAAATCCACTACTACCAACGGCAAGTATTAGTGCAAATACAGCAGTTGAATCACTTTTAGTATATGCTACAACTAGCATAAATATAGCTTCACCACCAAAGCCTATATAAAGTTTACTTTATCAAATTAGAATATATTATCAAATTATCAAAAAATTATCAAATTAGAGATTATGTTAATTAATGAGTGATTGATTATTGAAAAGATAAGTGATAAATATGCGCATTCGTTTCAAAATTAATATTATCAATACAAAAAAAAGTTTTTTTTTTGATAATTAAATATGACTGAGATAAACATAACGTGACGTGTTGATTAGATGAGAGAGAGAGAGAGAGAGAGAAAGAGTTTTTGTTAACATTTACCGCCACAATTGAAAAGTTTCCGCACTGCTGTTGTACTGAGAATTCGATGTGAGCGCAAATAGTCGGCTAGTTGACCACCACCAAGTACTGCTAAACCCATTACTGCATGCGGTAAAGCAGCTATCAAACCACTCTGTAAGTACAATGAATAAATGGTAATCATTGATAATTAGGAAATTAAATATGATCAAATAAAAATACGAAGGAATTAATAAAATTTCAAAGCATTTCTCTTAAATTATCAATTGTTTAGTCTAATTGCTAATCTATTTTTAATTCTTTTATTTAAAATAAAAAGAAAGAGGAAAATTAGTGATATTTTGCTGCTAACCAAAAACAAGTGAAATTCTTTTTTTTTTTTTTTTTTATAAAAATAAATTGCTTACATTATTAATTGCCATATTGAGCACTTCTCTCATATAAGTAAGTTGATTTTGAAGTAAAAGATAAAATGTCCAACTTCGTGCAAAATTTGCCACAATTATTGCATAAACTGGTTTTGATTGCAATATTGCTTTCCATGGTATTGATGAAAGCTAAATATTCAAGTAAAATTAAAATAATTTTTCTATCAAATAAACAATTGTAAATGAAATAAATAAATAAAATTGTGTAAAAATTTACTTACTGTTGGATGACTTGTAGATACTGGTCCAATTGTTTCCAAAATATATTTTTTTTCTTCCATTGAAATTGTTGGATGAAATGTTGGACTTTCAAATGTTAACGCAAACCAAAATATTGCCCATATTACGCCAGCAAAACCTATTTTAAAAAAATAAATAAATTTACACCAGCAAAATAACCTATTTTAAAAAAATAAATAAATTCATTTCAAAATATCATTATTACATTATGAATGAGTAGAAATTAAATAAATGAAAGAAAAGATGAATTTATAATAGATAGATGAATTTTAGGATACGTTTTGTACACGTTTCAATACGTCAATATAATGTTATTTCAATATGATAAAAAAAAAAACTTAAACTTAAAACGAACCATAAACATAAAATGGCGCTGACCAATGTATGTAACTAACAAGCCAAGCAGAAGCTGGTAAACCAATTACCGCCCCAGCATAAGAACCTGTAAATGCGGTTGTTGCTAATTTTGATCGCTCTAATGGTGGTGCCCAATAGCGCCAAACACCATGCATTGCAGGATATGATACACCCTAAAAATTAGTATTTTTTATAATCTTTCATTCCATTTTTGATCTATTTTAATAATTCAATGAAAAATTTTCAATTTCTAAAATGATCCATCATAATTACTACTTTCTTATATTAATTAATCATTTCAAATTGAAGTAATAGGAAATTAAAAGTTATTTAATTATTAGCTAAAACATATACTCTTTCATATTAATTAAAATTTTTTAATGGAAAAATTTGAAAAAAAAAAAGAAAATATTATAATGTAAAAAATATACTTGTACAAGTCCTTGTAATATTTGAATTAATGCAATTAAAGTATCGTTGTTTGCATGAAATGCAAAAGGTAGCAAAATATTGAAAAATGATGCCAAACCTATTGCAAGACCAAATAATCTACAAGAAAATAATTAATTTGCTTTTCTAGGAAACTTTTTTTTTTACTAGTTTATTGGTGAAGTAGTAATAGTTATTCATTTCAAATAATTTTTAAATATTGAATTCATTTCTTTTTTTTTTTCTGCAAAATTTTAAATTAGAGACTAAATTTTTAACTATATTATTACTTATTGGGTGCAAATTTAGCAGCTAAGAAGCCTGCTGGTACTTGTGTCACCAAATAGCCATAAAAAAATGAACTTTCCATAACACCCAATTCTGTTAATGTCCAATTAAATTCACGTCGCTGAAATTCTCGATAATTTACTGTATGGAAAAAAATTTTTCATATTGAAATAAAAAAATGAAATAAAATAAAATAAACGAAGAAAAACGAAAAGAGCAACTTGTTTCTGTTTTTAGTGTAATTATTCCGGAAGATTGCTAGCTTTTTCCGGAATGTTATTTTTAATTTTTACACATATTCTGTATGAAATTTCATTCATATCATATTCATTAAATATGATTAATGTTAATTATAATACAAACTAATTTTATAATTCATTTCAAAATATATTTTTAAAATACAAAAAAAATCATTGAGCAATTCCTTTTTTTTTTTTGTTTAATATAGCTCTAATAGCTTAAGCATAAATCAAATTCTCATTAATTAAATTTTTATAGGTCAACAATTCGTTTGCAATATTTTCTGTTTGATCTGAATCACATTTTTAGTTTTATTTTGTTCATTTTTTTTTTTTTATTTTATTTTCCTTTACTTCACTTTTCTCATTTTAGCGTAAACAATAGTTATTTCTGAAGTAGAAATAAAAAAATATCGTATAATGTCGTAAATTTGAGAAAAATATTGAATGCTACTTGCTTAATGAAAATTCATCATGAAATGTTGGAAAGTTTATTTAGAAAATTTTGACTGTTTTAGTTGAAATTGTAAATTATTAAATTCATTTCACTGAAAAATGCATTTCAAAAAAGTTGGAATATGCATAGTTGATGAATAAGAAAATATCTGACGATAACATACAAATAATTGAAAATATTAAATTATGAATGAGAGAAAATGTCAACAATTATAATTCATATTATTTCTCGGTTAATTTAGCAAGCAAAAAGATTAAATAAGTTTTTTTTTTTTCCAAAATATCACACCTTTAAGAATTATAGAATTTAAAAAGAGAAATTTAAAAAAGTAGGAAGAAAAACAGAGAGAGAGAGAGAGAGAGAGAGAGGAAATCATGGAACTTTGAGGATAAACGTCGAATTTTTATAAAATTCTATAATTTTTAAAGATATTATATTCTTAAAAAAAAAGTGTACCCATTGAGTGAATGCAACAATTTATTCAAAATTCGATTACCGATTGACAAATAATCAATTGTAAACATTGTGAATGTTTGAAAATTTATCTTAACAAAATTATTCATTCATTATTTTAATAGATATTTTTGAAATTTATTGAATTCTTCAAGAATAGAATTTCAACGAAGAAAATTTGAATTTTTTAATATTTTAGGTCAAATGCTTCATTGATTAGAAATCTGAAAGTACAATGAATAATTTAAAATGAAAACTAAAATTTTTATTGCAATCATGTTTGTAAGAATAATCTCATTCGAATGGTTTTTTTTTTTTTATTTTTTATGAATTCAAAAATATAAATTATTCGTTTCCTTTTTCTTTTTGACAATCATCAAGAAAAGGTTTTTCATAATTTTATGACATTAATGAAAGGTAAAGTAATTGCAGGTATTAATCGGTGTCATCGTCTGTAAACAGGAATTGAAAACAAATTTCTTCTCATTAGAAATAATCAGAGGAGATGGCTAAGGTTTTTTTTTGATAATTTAAATAAGCAATGAAATTTGGAGTGAAAAATTAATGCAACAAAGTGATTAGTCATTTGGTTAGATAAAATGTTTTCATTTTGTTAAGTCTAAGAAAAGTTAGAAATAACTAAGAAATGAAAAGTTTAGTTCTCGGAAGACATTCGATATTACTAGTTATTATTGAAGTAGAAATTTTTGAAAAGTTAAAAAAAAAACACTACATGAAAATGCTTTTCAATTTTTTAATTTATTATCAATGATTAATCATTTTTTAATTACTTAAAGTTAAGCATTTGTTGTTTGTTTTAAAACGATTACTCATGTTTCGTTTTTATTTTGATTGTTTTGTGAGATATTATTCAAAGGAATAATTCGCAAATTGAAATTCACCTTTTTCGACTGTATAATTAATAATGATGCATTCATTAGCTTGATTCAAATTTTAAAGAGTAATTTGTTAGAATGAAAAAAAATTTTTTTAAAAGTCAAATTTTTGTAAATTTGCAAAGAAAAAAAATTGATTTTTTTTTCAAAAAGAAATAATCAAAAATCGATGTCTTTTTTTTCACTTCAATAAAAATAAATTTTTTATTTTTGTAAAATTAAATTTAACTTGTTTAAAAAAAAAAAAAAGTATGCTAACATGATGTTTGCCCCATGGATCCGTGTAATCACGTGCCATATGATTTTTTGCCGCACCAAAATTACAACGTATGCCAAAAACAATTAAAAAACCAAAATTAGCCAAAATTGCAAGTTGCCAACGTTTTGCACAATTACAGCATGAACATTGATCAGTAGCCTAAAAGAATTACTTTTTATATTCTGGGCAAATTTATTTATATTCTGGGCAAATTTATTTATATTCTGGGCAAATTTATTTATATTCTGGGCAAATTTACTTTTGCAAAGAAAAGTTAATTTTTACTTTTTTTTCTTTTACTTAAATGAAATGCAAATAGCATTTAGAAATTTTAAAAAGTATTATGCAATGAGAATTATTTAATCATTTATTAATTTCATCTACTTTACAAAAAGTATCATTTTTATTCCATTTTATTTTATTTTATTTTTTTTACCATCATTTTAAATATTATTAATTAAAGTTGATATGCTTTTTTAGCTTATTTAATTTTTGATATGCAAGTAGCATTTAGAAAATGATTCATTCCAATATTTCTTTTTTTTTTATTTAATAACTTATTTTCAAAGATTATATCACAAGTTTTTTTTTTTCTTTCAATTATTTTAATTTTATTACTGTAAAATTACTAGAATTTCTTGTTGTTGTTTTGAATAATTTCAAAACTAACTTATAAAATTTTGTTGCATTCAAAATGATGAAATATTAACTTTTGTTTATCATTGAAAAAAAATTAGTGATAACTCGGTGTTTTTTTTTTTTTCACTTAAGTATAATAATTTATCTAAATGAAAATATTGAAATATATAGAAATGCTAAATATTAATAAAAAAAAAAATTTAAAATTATTTCATTTCAAATCCACAAATCATTCAACATTTACTTACTTTAGTTACTTACTTTAAGTAATTTGTTGGAAGCAGCAGCCATTGCAATATTAGATTGTTTGTTATTCGATGCTTCGTCTAATTCATATCCCAATCCATCAACATTTTGAAATTGTCTTCGATCCATGAATTTTTTTTTTTTATCGTTCGAAAAACTGAAAAGAATCTTGCATCGATTTCCAGTTGCATTCAGGAATTCCGCAATAAATAGTAACACAATTAGCACAAAGCTACAACCTTGAAGACCTTTGACCTTCATGTAATGGTCATCTGGATGTGACAGTTTACAGGAATGTTTTTTATTTTTAGCAATTAACCTAAATCAGTAGTACTGGCTAAAAAATTAAAAAAAAAAAAGATTCGCTAGAAATATTTTTAGATGATTCATTTGGATATTTTTTGCTATTTTTAAAGAAAAGAAAGAAAGTAAATTAGCAATTATCAAATTAGCAAATAAATTATCAAATAATCGTTGTTCTTAGAAATAGAAGAAATAATAAGGAATTTGAATATTTAAAAAAAAAAATAAGGAATTTGAATGGTTCATTTAGATATTTGTGTTATTTTTAAGGAAAAGAAAGAAAGTAAATCAGCAATTATTAAAAACATTTTTTTTTTTTAAAGAAAACATAGAAATGGTTAACAATTTATAAGAGAAATACTGAATAGTATATGTTGTTAATATTAAAGTTCAATTTTTAAATTTAAATAATCAAAATAGGATTGCTTATCACTAAACATTGCTTGTTAAGAAGTCCTTTTATTTTGGATAATTTCATTTTTAAACAACCAAAAATTGATTAAATTTTTCATCAAAATTCAGTTATTTAAAAATTTCTTAAGTTAATAAATCAGTACGTAAAATAATTGTGCTAAATTTCATAAAATTGAGAAGTAAAATGTAATAGCGCTAACTATGAAATTTATCTTATCACTGATATCAGTGATCAATTACTCTTTCCTTTCATCTCTTTCATCATAGAGTGATAAACTATTATCAGAAGTTTCATACCGGAATTGCTATCCGGCAAGATATAGACAAAAGTAACGAATTTCAAAATGCTAAGCTTTTTTTTTTCAAACAGCAATAAAAATATTAAATTTTTTTTTTCCTTTTTTTTGTTTGTTTACCGAAAAGGAAATGAGAGAGAGAAAGAGAGAGGGAGAGAGAGAGATTGGATAAGCTGTAAAATTGTTGAAATGACAGCTATACTTTGTTACTTTGCCAATAATATTACTATTGCAGAAGAAGAATTTGAATACAAAATATTCCGATAACTTATCACTTCATTTATGACTTTTACAAATTTATCACTTCTCAAATTCTTTAGGATTAAAGAAGTAAGTAGAAAAAAAAAATCTTAAAAGAACTTAAACTTTCAAAAATGAAAAAAAAAAAAAACTTTTATTATTACATAACAGGAATAGCATCATTCTTTTAGTAATACTTACCATTTGAATGTCCTCCTCATATCACATCAAATTTGTTTCCTCTGATATGCATCACTGAGCATTTTAATATCGAATAAATTGGCATTAGCATTAACGAGATTTAATCTGAGAGAAAATCTTCTCTTCATTTTTTTTTTTTTTTTTAATAAATTGAAAGATTTCTATTCATACTTTCACATATACATCTCTAATTATTCAACTAGTACTAATAAATCTTTTATGATTGATAAAATACAAAAATTAGAAAGAAAAATTAAGCATTTTGTGAGTGATAAAATGATGAAAAATATTGTATTGGATAGTTTTATTATGTCAATTAAAGTAAAGTAAACAAATTTAGTAATGAAATATTTAGATTTGTTTGAAAGAACTATCATTAATAATTTGCTCAAGAATGAAATTTCTTGTTTGAGTTTGTCTCATTAATTCTTCTTGATGAAATTATTCATTAAACTAAATGATTGAATAAGTTTTTATTTTTCTCTCTCTCTCTCAAGTAATACTTATATTTCATACCATTTGTTTTCGTATCATTTCTATTTTGTATTTAAGTATACAAATTCCATTCTAATAAAATTTCACTCGATGAAATTGTCATGGAATTAATTTCAATGATATATTAAATCAAAAAGTTTAGAATTTTTCTTTTAAAAAGCACCTGTGATGATAAGATAATTAGGTATATTCAATTACAAATATGTTTTCATATTGTTAATTTATTGAAATCAAAAAAAAAAACTTTTTTTTTGAGGAATTTTAAATTAAAATTTAATTGCTAAAAATAACATTGCTAAATTGATGAGAAATTACCAAAATTTCTGATCATAATTTATTCAATTTTTCAGAGATGAACAAGAATCGTAGATTTTAAGAGTAGTTTGTTTATTTTTTTTTGAAATCCAGCATTATTAATTTCAATCCATTCCTATATTTTGTTTTTTCATATCTACTGAATTATACTTCCTCTATTTCCTGAAATATTTTTAAACATTCCTAAAATCTAATCAATAAACTTTTCTCTTGAGCACTGCATTTTTTTTAAGGTTTAAAAGAAAAGCTTTTATTATTTATTTTTTCTATTGTCCTAATATACCATTAGATAGATTTAAATAAAAGAAAATTTTCTTAATGAATAGTAATTCTTAATTTAATACAATCATTTTTTTTTTTTTTATTATGGATTGATCATTCGTGAAAATTTAACTAATATTGAAGTAAACGATGCGGAAAATGGATAAAGGAAAGGTAGAACAAACGAAGCTTAGTAAAATTTTGAGTGATTTTCAAAATCATCTGTTCAGTTATGCTCAAATTTTTTTCAAATATTAATATCTCAAAAAAATAAATTAATTAATTAATTATTAAAAATCATTAAGTACTTTTCCTTCTGATTCTTTGAGAAAGTTAAAAAAATGTAATCATTAGAATTATAAAAGTGTTTGATTAATGAAAAGAGAAATTTTAATAACTTTTAATAATTTTTTCATTCTTGCATACATTTATTTTATAACTTTATCAAAATTTTCAATCAAAAAATATAGTTTTTTTTTTCTTTTGCTCCTCCCAGAAAATTACTGCATTTTTTGAAAATTTTAATTTTTATTATTATTGATGATTGAAGCTGAGATTATCTGAGCTAATTGATTAATTATCAGTGATATGAAATATATAATAAAATAATTGATTGTAAATGTGAATAATCCTTGCTTATCAAAATTGTCGTACAATGTTTATCACAGAAAATTACTGATTAAAAAGCGACTGTTAGATAAAATAGAATTGTTGTTTTTTTTTTAATTTTTTATTTTTGACACTTTTTATTTGGATCAGAGAGTATTTCAAATTCAAATAAATAATACATTTAGGTGCACTGTTTTGTTTAGGATTAAAGTAATTTCAGGATATTATAGACATAATTTGATTGGTAAAAATGTGAAAAGTAAGGTTACTATATAATTTATTGGCAATTGTCACATCTTGTGTCACCTAAGTAATCACTACTAATATCTTTTTCTTAACTAGAATATCAAAATAATCACTGCTATTTTGATAATGATTTCAAAGTGATCCTTGTCTGACTCTCTTCGATAATGACGTGATCAATTTAAAACTGGCAGGCTATTTTCACTCGTATATTTCTATTTAAGATTTAAATTTTAATTTATTTTTTTACATTTCTATCTAGGATTTAAATTTTAACTTATTTTTATCTTATCAATAAGTTAAAGAAAGCTGATATCATTCATTGCCTGTTAATAGCCAAAAAAAAAAGACTGCATAATATGAAGAATGAACATTTAAATTGTAAAAATTAAAAAAAAAAAGCATTTTAAGCTTACTTACGTAGGAGAAAACTGTTGAGTAATTTCTATGCGAGAAATAAAACTAAGAATTAGTCCTATTTTTAATAACTAAATAAAATCAATTATTGACATAAATAAAGGTTAACTCATATGACAAAAGTAAGATTTTTTTTTTTTTAATTTTAAAAATAAAAAGAAGACGAAGAGTTAAGAAGAGAAATTGAAATGATGTTATCTTCTTGAAAAAGAGAGAGAGAGAGGGAAAGAGAGAGAGAGAGGGAGAGGAATAAATTAGAGGATTTTAGGAAGAAGTCATTTACATGGCTAATAACAACTACTTGAAGTGATGGAAAAGGCGGAATGTCACAAACGATTACGATGAATTATTAAGGGAAAATGCTTTTGCTAATACTGCTTTTATAGAAAACTAAAATATGGTGGAACAAAAAAAAAAAAAAAAAAGGAAAGAAAGAAAGGGGGAGAAAAAGGAAAGACGTCAAACGATAATTGTGATTAGCTAAGTTGCTAAGGGCAAAAATCTTGAAAGGAAGTAATGCTAGTCTATAAGTAAGTAAGTAAATAAATAAGTAAGTAAGTATAGCATAGCAAAATAACGAAATGAGTGTGCATTAAATATGCAAATTAAATGGAATTGGATATTTTAGTACAATTTATGCTAAGGTAAAAACAAATTGAAATGAGAAGGTATTGATGTTAGCAAAAATAAAAATGCTAAAATATATGACCTAAAATTTTTGATCGATAATTTTATTTAGAAAGTTTTGTCTATTTTTTCTAGTAATATTTACTAATTTGATTTAGTAATAATTTAAAATTTTATAATAGTTTGATAGGTGAGAAAAATGCTACAGGTGGGCGTATGTGTGATGAAAATTTCAAAAAATATTTTAAGGTATAGTTTTTTGCGCAAATAGCATCATTTAGCTTATAATTTTTAAAATATTCTCTCCCTCTCTCTTTTTCTAGTTTATTTTAATTTTTTTTTTCTTTCTTTTCTTCTTCATTGCATGTAAAAATTTCATTCAGATAATTGTTGGTTGCTAAATTGTTGTTCATCTTTATATTTTCATTACAACTTAAAAAATTAGTCATTAGTTAAAAGTTAAAGTCTACTAAGACATATATAGAAATTTATTCAACTTTTTTTTTCTATTCAAAAAATAAAAATTATTATTGAATTTCTATTATGATTGAAAATGAAATTGATGGGATCAATTTTTCAATATTTAAATTCAACTTTGCGGGAAAAGAATTAAATTTTCTGATAATTTCTCTCACTCTATTCAATTGCATAGTTTGGGAAAAAGCATAGAAATGTTATAAATATGACATTTTCAGATGTCACATGTCAAATGAAATGATAAATAAATTAAAATGATTTCATAATTAGATTGTCATCACGGAATCATCACATTATTCAACTTTTAAATCAATGAAGCATTAAATCTTACGATCGATTAGTATGAGAGAGGGAAAGAGAAAAAAAAAAATATTTTACCGATTAAATCTTTAGGAAATTTTTGAAAAAGTTAATTATCTTCTCTTTAAAATATATTTTCCTTCTTCTTTTTTTTTTCTTTTCATTTTTTAAATGAAATACTAATGTCTTATTGCGCATTAAAGGAAATTAATTATAGCAATATTCATGTCAGTCAAAAAAAAAAAAAAAAAATTACAAATTTATTACCAAAGAAAGGAAATTTATGAGACTTTAATAACATTTCATTAAAAGCTTTTTTAGATGAAATTTTTTAATATATGATATCTCTGTCTTTTTCAACACCTAAAATTAAAACTAAAAAGTTTAAACTAGAAAACTTGTATGAAATTCATTTCTTTTCTTCATTCATAATATCAGTATGATTTAAATTTTTTGTTGAAACATTTTTTCTTTTTGCATCTAATCGTTAGCTTACATTTATTGCAATACAAATGCAAACAAAAATATTTTACAATGTAAATCACAAAAATAAGCTATACAATTAATTTTTAAATTACAATTAAGAAAGCGTTAATTATACGTTTTATAAAAATGTAAATGAAAAGATAGAAATGAATGAAATTGAATTAAACTTAAAAGTAAAGAAAAAGAAGGGAAAGATATAATTATGCTATAAATTAGCATCCATGGTGATTTGAACAAAAATTTTCATTTTAATATTTCATTTGATAATTTGTATTCAACCATTAAGTAAAGACAAGGAAAAGAGAAAACAGAAATATAAAATTTTTCTTTTTTTTTTTTTTCATTGCATTTTGAATGAGTGTCACTGTCATATACATGCATTTATGTTAGTTCTATATTTGATTTACCTGCTAAAATTATTGTCACATAGACTATATACAATGCAAAAAATTTATTTTCTTATTAATCAATACTTGTTAACATTAAAATTTAGAGTTAAATTAAATTAAATAAAATTAGATAAGCAATATTTCGAAGTTATTCATTACTCTTTGTAAAAAGTTATGATTGAAATTAAAAAAAAAAAAGTTTATGTTCTTCGGGCTAAATTTTTATAATAAACAAAAAATAGTCAATTATCAATTTAATACTTTTCATAGCAATCTTTTTGATACCTGTCGGTTCATATAAAAAACAACGTCATTTATATTTTTTTAAAACAAAAAACAGAAAAAAAAAGATAAATAAAAGGAAGGTGAAAAAGACATTATTTATAAGACTAAAAGTTATGGTTCAGTAATTTCAGTTAAGAATCTGGAATTATAGATTTGTGCTTCCGGTAAGAGACTGGTAGAAGAAGGTAAGTAGAAGTGATGCAATTTGACACAACAGGAGGGACAAGTTAAATAAAGTGCTTTTTTAAAAGGTGCCATTTAGCTAAGTTAAAATTTATGATTTTTTTTTTTTGCCACCTGTTTATAATCATAAGCTTTTTGATTATTTCCATTTAAAATTTCAAAAGCTAGCAAATACTTCGTTTTTAAGTATCCTTCTTCTATTACTGCTCTTATAAACTTATCAAAAACAATTTGAGTAGTCAAATTATCTTAGCAATACTCTTTAGAGATTTATGAGAAAGACAAATTTAGTTATATACCAATTTCATTTCTCGACTGATATAACTTTCTAATTTGATCTGTTAAACTGTTTATCTAAAGCGGTTCGCATTTCTTTTTCATATTAAAAAAAAAGAAAGAAAAAAATGATAAATATATTTTCATTGAAATTGTTAAGTAATTTGTTGACATACAATGATGAATGAAAGATCGAAATCAAAAGTAATAAAATAAAGTAAGAGGTCAAGAATAATAATCTCTCAACCTGTATTTTAATATTATAGCTTTTTGAAGATATAAGAAAAATAAATTTAGTTTGACAGTAGTGCTCACATGCAGCAATTTTTTAAGTTTAACAACTTCAACCTAACATTTATTTCACTGCATTTTTTGTTCCCCGATGTTTACCTATACAAAAATCAACAATAAATAAAAACCAATATTCAAAAAATAAATATTCTTTGCTAAAATCAACAATAAATATATTCTTGTTCACTCAAATCTTTAATAAAAAAGCGCATTTGGTGTCCTCATTTTTTTTTCTGTTTAGATCATTAGTATAAATTGATAAATTGTTTATTGATAATTTGTTTTTTTTAGTGATAATTTGCATCTTTTTACTATTACTTTCACTCAAAAATTCAAAGATAAGCAAAAAAGTGACTAATCATAAAGTTTAGGGTGTGTATTTTTTTTTTTTTTTGCTAATATTTTATGTAAAAATTCATTAGTAATGAAATTTTTTGTTCCTCTCTTCATCTTACACACAAAGGTGTGGATTAAAAATTATTGAAAAAGTAATATGTGATAGAATAAATAAAAGTTTGATTAAACAATTCAAGAAATTGCATTATTAATTTATATAAATGTGATTAATACTTAGTTATAAACGAGTTAAATTAATTATTGTTAGATATAAATATTTTGCAATAATATGCATATCTAGCAACAACACAAAAAGTCAGAATAACTTAATCTTTCTAAAAAATTAAAAATGAAGAAGCAATTATATTGAAGACATTATCACGTGTGAGACTATTAGCGTACGTCATTATTGGTGATAAAAAGATTTTAAACGGTAAATGATTATGAAGAAACGTTTTTTTTTTTTTCATTTAACAATGAGAGTAAATTAATTAAGGATGAGAAATTGATATTTACCTGAATTTACTTAGTGGATAGAAAGAAACAATCATCTGAAGACATTTCATTTTGTTCTGCAAACAAATTCTTGAATTATAAATCTATCTAGATAAATTGAGAAGGAGCATTGAGAAAATGCTTCTAATTTTCCAAAGAAAGTAAAGATAATAAAATTTGTTCTGATAATTATAAAGCTGGAAATATTAAAATTTACTGAAATTTCCAGTTGTTGAACAATTTTTTTTTGCTATCTAAATTTGATCACAATGTGTCAAAAAAAAAAATTACAAGAATTAGTAATATACACCTAAAGTAAGAGCTAAAGAATTGAAATTATGTTATTAATTTGAAGAACTAATAAAGGCAGAATTTCTCGAATCTCAGATGTTCCTCAAACTAATTATGTGTAAAGATTTATTATTATTTTTTTTGTTTTGCAAATATTTGAGATTTTTTGAAATACGTAGAGTTGAGAATGTTTTCTTTCTATTTGGTTTCTCAATGAGTCATATCTGGAAAGTATTTTTATTAATAAATTGATATTTCTATGATTACAATTTTAAAATAGTTTTGTCTATAAGATGCAAAGGAAAAGAATAAGGAAGAAGAAATAATCTTAGTCCTATTTAGGTATGTTTCAAATGTGTTTTGAATTACTTTATGAGAGGACATTTATCCAGAAATATAGCCTAAAGCAATATATAGTGTCGTCCTAGCAGGAACAAGGTAATAAATTGAATTTGTGTCATTTCAAATGTGCTTTAAATTTTCGACAGTTCAATGAAGACACTTTAGATACTTTTCATCATGTTGTAATGAAATTAATATAAAAGGAACTTTTTTTTCAATTTCAAATAATTGTTGCTTAAAAGATAGAAGTCAAATTGTTTGCTTTCTATTTCTTACATACTTAAAATTAAACGTAATTAAATGTTAAATTCAAAAATAATATAAATCGGTGGGGCATAAGAAGGAAGAAAAAAAAAACTTTCTAAAGTTAAAATGATCATACATAAACTAATTCAAACTGGAAATATATTTCTATATGAATTGAAGTGTAAAAACAATTATGATCATTTCAACTACAGCAATCTCTCTGTCTCTTTTTCACCCTTTTGCTAAGTAACAGTAATCCATTTCTCATGCCAAGGAACTACAGTAATCCTCGCCTTTCTTTTGCTAACGAACTACAGTAATCCCTCTTTTTTTGCTTAGGACAGTATAAAAGAAAAAATAAAATACGATTAATTTACCACCATAAAAATTTTGTTTTTCTGCAAAATCATACAACATTTCATTGTTATAAAAGATGAATTAATGATAACTTATCAAGAAAATTTATCAATTATGCAAATCAAAGTTATTCATAATTTTCCTAAAAATTTCAAAAATTTACTTTTGATTTTTAGAATCTTTATGATGCTTATGAACCTTTAATAAATTTTACTAAGTCAGTTTATATATTTGAGATTTTTTTTTTAATTTCATAATTGGTTTTCTAAGATTTGTCTAAGTTTTTGTAAAATTTTTCAAAAATTATTGAAATTTACAAAAATCCAAACTTTTTCTTGAATTTTTTAGAGTGTTCAGTAATTTATTGAAGAGATTGTTGAAATTTTTTGAAATTTTCGAAAGAATGACAAAATGAATTTTATAATGCTATGAAAAAGAATTGTCAACGCTTAATGATTTTCTGTCCGTAATCAAAATTCTTTTTTGTGACATTTTTTTTTTTAGAAGTGTAAAAGCGATGTTAAGCAATTTTATTCCACTTTTACAATCTTTCATTGTAAAATTTGCAGATTAAATTTTATGAAATGAAACAATTTCTGTACACATACAAACAGTATATAAATGCAAAAAGGGAAGCATTATCACTGATAATGCTTCAAGCATATTCTTCCGTTTATCTTAAATTTTCGCAATCTTTTTATTATTCAAATTTGATTATTGCTAACATAAAAAATCTAGTCGAGACAGAATACATTTTTTACAATTTTCATTTCAAAGATTTATTTATTAATACTTAAAAACCCGTCTATTCCATTTCCTATGATATTTTCCCAATGGCAATATGTCGACAGGTGTATCGCTTAAATTGACTCATTGAAAAATTAATATATACAAGCATTTGACAGGTATCTTATCTTCCATATACACCGCTTCATTATTTTTTATAATATCTGAGCCAACTTTCGTTCTCATTTTTTCAGTTTCATTCAGTAGTAATTGGGTTAAGTCAAGAAAATTTGCATCAAAACATAGCGGAAAGTATTTGTCCTGAAAATTTCATCTTGAAATATTGGCTCAGTTATTCAACTATTACTACTATGTAGTAAACTATAGTCATAATTCTGTAATAGGTACAGGATATTCAGAAATAATCCTAAAATTATCATCCGCATAGCTTTTTGGTAATGTTTGCGGAATTGTTGCCGCAGGTGGTGGTATCGGATAGATCGGACGTGCACGTTCGTAAGCGTTGTATTCTGCAGGAAACATTACGCTGCTATAATAACCTTCATCGTCATAGAGACCGGTTGATCGAGAAAAACCTGAAAATATAGAAAAAAAGTGAGTAATTGCAAACATATATGATATTTATCTCTTAAATTGATTTTTTTTTTTTGAAATTTTTTTGATCTTCAAATAGTACAACTAGCAAAATTTTTGCTTATTTATGTAAGCGCTATTTATTTCGATATATTTGTTAATCGATCAATTTTTGAATTCATTGTATCTGTTATCATTTGATATTCTCATCAATATTTAAATCAAATCAATTATATCAATTAACAATAACTAAATCTAAACAAACAAGCTATCAGTTATCAGTCTAATCTTATAGCATACCGTTTGAAGTACTGTGATTTGTTGTCGTATAGCAGGTCTGTTCGGATAGTAAATCACATTTATCATTGATTGGTGAAGTGATAAGAAAAGGTTTACTGTATAGCTGTGATCGGCATTTATTTCGAGTGCGATATTTGTTGGATGAAAATTTGTTGCGTAATGGAAAATGTCGACTGATACAGATGCCAAGAAGTAGTAGAATAGTGAGAAATAATAATGAAGCACCAATGATAGCAATGCTTAATTGTGATTCGTTTAATGTTGTACAATTTTCAGACTGCAATTAAAATAATTAAGTCTTAAAAGAATTGAAATTCAAATTATAAATTATACATTGAAAGTGAAAGAATAAAATAAACGAATTAAATTTTTACAATGAGAAAAGTATTTTTAATCTTTTTCATTTATTTTCTAATATTTTTTTGCATGTTATATTTTAATTATTCCACTGTATTATCTAAAAGATTAACCTTCGACCTTTTGTACAGGAAAAGATTTTGGAAATCTTTGATGTAAATTGTATATTATTATAAACAAATTATTCTACTTTCGCAGAGAGATTTTTTTATTTTTGCTATTGCAAAAATCTCTTCCATATTTGCCAGATTAGTTTCATGAAAGTTTGTCTACCGGAAATATTACTCAGAAACTCAGAAAGTGGGGGAAAGAATTGGTCACAAAATGATAGATGTTTTAAATGATAAACTGATAACATACTAGTTGCATGATATTTTTGTCGAATAGCCAAGGAGGAGTGAAACAGGTGGCATTTATTGGGAATTTTTGGAGTACTTCCGGAAGAAACGATAACATTTCGCAATCACAATGTAACGGATTACCGGATATGTGCAACGATTTCAAACTGAAATTGATGTACAGTTTATTGAACCTAAATAAGGTTAAATATAATTTAAAGTAAGTAATAAATAAAAGTAAGCAAAAAGATGACAATATATGACGATAAGTCATCGTCGAGAAAGCATTAGACAATGAAATATGTCACATACTTCGTCCAAGTAACAAGTTTTTGCGGTAATCGTTTCAGTTGACAATTGCTTAGGTCGAGAATCTCCAATCGATCACCATATTCAAATGCATTCTCGTCTATTTTTTCCAAGATATGGCATGAAGATAAATTAAGCTTACGTAAACTTCTCAAACCAGAAAATGCATTCAGCTAAAAAATTTGATATAAAAATTAAAAAGTGAGAAAAATAGATTTTCGATAAAATTCATCAAAATTTCCTTTTGAAATGAGTATAATCAGTAATATTAGCAATGAGATGAAGCAGTAATATCTAAAAAAAAAATTAATAAAGTATAGGAATGAGTAAGTAGTATAATTCTCTAAATTAAAAATCAAAATTGCTTAAAGATTCTTTTTGCCTGAAGGGCATTTATGGGTTCAACTATTTAATCGTTTATTTTAATTTATTCTTTTAATTAAGAAGACTTAAATTAATATCAAAAATGAATTGTCTTATGATTATTTTTAAGTAATATTTGAAGTAAACAAATAGCAATCATCGAATGTTTATTTTAAGATGAAATTAGACTGAAATGCAAAACCTTTATGGAATGCAAATATGGTTCATTGGTCATTTGAAGTATTTCAAGTGAATTTAAACCATCGAATGATGATGTTGTTAATTCCATCATTTGATTGGAAGATAGATCAAGCTCACGTAATAAGCTTAATGAACGATAATTTGATGGTACAATTCGTTGTACCTAAAAATGAAGTGACAATAGAGAAATACTATCCTTTATTAAATTTAGATATTTAAAAAAAAAAAAAGTATTAACAGCTTATTTTGTTGCTTCAAAACTGCTAGATGAAAAGAAATAGCAGAAAAATCAGAATGGATAAAAACAAAAAATTTTTTGTCAAATAAATTTTTACAGTCGTTTATAAATTATCTAATTATAGTCTTATTTAAAATGTACCAAATTATGACTAATGTTAAGATACTGCAAATTGTTGAGGCCATTGAATGATAAATCAATGAATGAATTTGAACTAAGATCAAGATGCTTTAGAGAGGTCAAACTGACCAATGTATCCGATCCCATCTGCAATGAAAATTAAACATTCCTTTTTTTTAAGCCAGATTTTCAAAAAAAAAAAAAAAGCTATGTTTTTTTTTGATATATTTTGAATAAATAAAGAGGAAAAGAAAGAGATGAAAAAAGTTTTAAGCAAAATAAATAAACAAAAACAAGATGCAATCTTTTTGAGAATTTTCAATAAATGAAAGAGATCACTTTATTAGAATTATATCTAATCATATTCATTGCTTATTTTCTTTTCCTAATTAATTGATAAACAAAGATCAGTTTAATCACTAACTGTTGAAAGATTATTATGGCTAAGATCAAGCGAATTCAAAGTTGACACATCATCGAATACATGTTCAGCAATTGTATGCAATCGATTGTTAGATAAATTTAGCCGTTGTAAATTTTTTAAACCAACAAAAGTATCCGGTAGTAAGTTTGTGAGCAAATTATCTGATATGATTAACTCTTGAAGGCTATGAAGTTCCGGAAATGAAAGTGGTTCCAGTTGAATAAGTTGATTCGCAGAAAGATCAAGTATCTATAATATCAATCTTTAAATTTATTTCTCAATTTTGAAATTTTTTTCTTTTTTATCTAAAATTAAACCAACAGTTAGTTTGATAGTAAACAGTTATTATGGTAGTAAATTCGTTTTTGATAGATTTGCATTATTTGCTTGAAATGATTTAAATAACTATTGAAATAATTGTAGCATTTTTTTTTTTTTTTTAATTCATAAATTTACTAAGCTTTGGCTCACTCTCAGCCAGTTTATTTTGTCGTTTAATCATATGTTGTGTGACATTTATTTTTTATCTTTATCAATTAAAAATTATTTCATTGGAAATCTTTAATCAGTTCTCATTTTTATTTAATGCAATTTGCAAAAATTCATTTTAAAAATTTTCATTTTCAAAGTTTGATATCATTTTGTTGTCTATTGCATTCTTTTTTAGCAATTGAAGAGACACAGAAAATAGATTATGAAATATAACTGATCAATTAACATTACTGATAATAACTAAAGATAAAAAATGCATTTTCGATTATCTCTTCATATGATTTAACTTCAAACTCTTTTAGAAATCTACAAATTTAACAAATATTTTTCAATTTAATTAATTATCATCAATTTGTTATCCAAATGTATGCAGGAATTTTTTCATTTTAAAAAAATATATAATAAAAAATAAATTATTAATATATAAAATTATATAAAATAAAAAGATATTGTTGTGAAATTGTCAGCTTTATTGGGCGCAAAAAGAAAAGAAAAAGGTCAAGATTAAAGTAAAAAAAAAAAACTAGAAGGCTAAATTTTTTTGTTTCTTTGTCATTGTCATATTTCTGATAATTACTCTGTAAATTGATAATATAAGTGTCCAAAGACACCTTAAAACATGAAATTTGAGAATGTAAATAGCAATGCAAAAGTGAAATAAGCGGAAAGAATATTTTGTTTATTTGATCTTAGCAATTCTATTAATAATGCCCAGCAATTATTTTTTGCTCTTAATTATTCACTCTTCTTTTACAATAAAAAAAAAAAAGAAAAATAAAAATAAAATTCTAACTATGTAATTTTCAAAGTAATCGATGTGATCTTATTGCCTTGTAAAATAATCATAGTACAATTAAATGATCAATGATAACTATCTTTTATCATAAAGCAATAATGTCAATGCTCATTAGCTTTTATCAAAGATAATTTTGCTTGTAATTTAATATTAATTAGTTAAAAGTTTTGTCATTTTCATAAAATTTATTATCTCATCGCGCTGTTAGTGTTTTGATAATTTTGTTAATTAAATCAAAAAAATTTTTTATCACCTGTAATTGGCTTAAACCAACAAAACTATCCAGTTGTAATGATGAAAGTTGATTTCCATTAAGGCGTAACACTCGAAGTTTTGTTTGATATTTAAAAATTTTCATACCAATCATGTCAATTTTGTTAAATGATAAATCAAGATATTCCAAATCTAAAATTTCTTAATATTAATTAATGTCACTGAAAAAAAAAATCTTATTTAGCTATTTTATTGATAAAATCTTACTTTATTTTATGATAAATTAGTGAAAAAAAAATCTTATTTAGCTATTTTATTAAAATTAATAAATTGATGAAAGAAAAAAAAAGAACCTACCAGGATATAATTCAAGAATATCAGGATCCAATCGTTTCAACGTACAATTTACCATACTTAATGATGTAATTCGTGGATCCAACAAAGCTGGAATGTCATTTAACATTGTGTCATCACAATGTGTCACCTTTTGTTCCTCAGATATGCAAATACATTCCTTTGGACACATTGTTAATACCATCTGAGGCATTATGATAATTATAAGGCAAAGAATTGATATTTCTTTGCTATGTTTCATCATTGCCTAATGGTGTTATACCACCAATTCAAAATTTTGACCATTACAAATTGTCCATTAAAGGGTAAATTCAGACCCTTAATAAAAAATATTTTCCTTGTTGAAAAAGTGATTAGATGAATTTGATAAAGCTGAAATGTCGAAATTTTAGAACAGTTAAATAATGCAAAAAATTATGTAAAAAAAAAAGAAACGTTATTAAAGAACAAATAAACAAATGAAATAATTACAATTTTAGGAGAGAAAAGTAAACATTAATCGATAAACAATAATAAACATTGACGGATGAATAAAATATGTTTCAAAAGATAAAATTATCATTGCAAATTAATGAATGAAATTTTTAAACAGATTTTTGATTATATTGAAAGTATTATTATGGAACAGTAAGAAATAGTGTAAAATGAACAGAGAAACTTTCTCTCTTTATCTTTCCCTCTCTCTCTCTCTCTCCGTTGTTGCATCATCCTTAACTCTCTCATTTTTTTTTTCTTTTTCCTTTTAAAGAAAAATGCTTATTTTTAATTTTTAGTTGTTTTAAAGTATAAATTTTTAAGTCAACAAAATTCTAAAAATCCATTTAATTCTTTTTAACTTTTTCTTTTTTAATTTTTTTTTTTAATAATAAAAAAATTCATTTAATTTCGATATACTATATGCATTCATCGTTTTTTTCATTTCTCGTCAAATTAACTCTTTCAGTTTCACATAATTTTGATTAAAATGAATATTCGCAGTTTAATTATCAGAATTATAATCAATATTTGCATTATCGATAATCATTAAATGAAATAAACTTTATTCAATTATTCAAATCTATACCTTTTTTTTAAAAAAAGTAAACAACTTGAAATTCTACGATTGAAAAGAAAAAAGAAAAAACCATTTTTTTTAAATAAAAAATAAACTGCGCAAGGACAAGAATGGAATCGTTTTGTTTAAAGACAGCAATATGTCGATAATTATTTCAAGATGGTTCATCCAATTTTCATTTCTATCTTTCACTTACTCCTCTCTCTCTCTCTCTCTCTCTCCCTTTCTTTCTGCCTTTTTTTTTTTCAATTGACAAAGTGTTCTAAAAGTTTGAAACTAGTCATTTCGAAATTATCGATATATTTTTCTGCACTTCGGTGGAAAGCAAAGTAGCAAAAAGGAATTTCTCTCTCACTTATATCATTTGGCAAACAAAATGAAAAACTCAATTCAAATTAAAAACAAAATTCTTTAATTGACTTTTTTTTCTTAAAAAAACAAGCTTAAGTGATTAGTTGACATTGTATACTCTAACAAATTTTTCATTCGTTTCGTTGAAAAATTTAAAATTAACTTTAATTCATTACAATTATACTATGTCATACAAAAATATTATGAAGCAAACGTGAAATAGACGTGATATGAAGTGCGTACGTAAGTTACAAGTAAATAACGAGGAAATGCTTTTGCTACAGAATTGATAAACAACAGAAAAATTTTGAGAAGATGGAAGTGGAATGGAAATTGCAAAATGAAAATTTTGATAAGAATCAATTTAAGTGGATGCATTTTTGCAGAATTAACAAATTTTTTATTGATGAAAATTTTTAATGGAATGAGGCATATTTTTTCACATAGGAAATTGATCAAAATGAACGAAAGAAAGAAAGAATAAATAGAAAAGAAATTTTAAATGAGCAAAATTATGTCACATGTGGTAGAGTTAAATTTTTGTTAATTCTATCCAACCTTTCAGTATATTTTAATCTTTCCTCTAAAATAATATAAAGTAATATTTGCATTAAAACATTTTCTCGTTATTACATAAGTAATTTTTAAAAATATTAAAAGCGAGAAAGAAATTGGAATTTAATTAGAAATAAGAAAAAAAAATTTTTTTTTTTTCTCTTAAAAAAATAAAAATAGATGAAATTTTTTGGATAGACCGCTATTAACAACATTTTCATCTTCTCATAGAACTAATTATTTATACTTGAAAAGAGACTAATGAAAAGAAATGAGTGATATTAGAAGGATGAAATAGTGAAGAGAAAATAATTTGAAAAAATATAAATTTGTTATGTTTGATATCAAGAAATTTCAAATTCGATCATTTTGAAAATTTTACAAGCATTGGACTATATTTTATTATGGCTTTAAAAGTGATCAAAATTTGGTTTGTCTTTTTTTCTAATGGTTTCTCAAAAATTTAGCAATTTGAATAAGTGAAATATGGTTAGATTAAAAAGAGCTAAATGTTTTGCATTGAAAAGCTATAAAATCTTTAAAATGATTTCATTATTTGATTAAAATATGAGTTACTGTCAAAGGAAGCAAACTTTTATGGATGAATATTTCATCTGCAAATAGTACTACTTTAATATTTAAGCAATGAATGAAAAGATTGACTGATCTTATCTTTTTGATATATCTGATAAGAAAAGTTAGTTATATCTCTTTTTTCTTGTCCATTGATTTTTTTTTTATCTTTTTCTAAATAAAGTAGCAAATTTCAGATAAAAATAAAACAGTCTTTATATCTTTATGTTAAGAATTATGATAATATTAATGACTGATTAATTAATGATAATAAATTAAAGCAAACATTTTAAAATGATTTGAATGTTAATAAATTTTTCTTCAATAACAGACAAAGACAATAATAGTTCACATTACTAATGATAAAAGAACTTTGTTGTATTATTGTTGTAATAATTCTTACATTCTTTTCTTAAAATTTCATTAAAAAAAAAAACTTTATAAAATTGAACAGATAAAAAATTCGTTTCATTATTAAAATGATTTTCTTCAGTAGTGCTTTTTTTCTAAAAATGGTGAAATATTTGATTGATTTAAACAATTATATATTTTGCTAATATCAAATTTCTCATAGCAATAATTCCAAAAAAAAAAGCAATAAAATTTTTGGAGAAAAAATATTAGAGGTAATTATCATCACAGTTATCATTAAACAAAGTAATTTAAGTGATAATTTAAGTGATAATATACAGATGATTTGATCATATCGTATTTATAACTCATTAATTATTCATTTGTTTTAAAATGAAAGATTATCAACTTTCAAAAAAAAGAAAAAAACTCTGTTAAAAATGAGAGAGAATAAGTGTGGAATGAGAAAGAGAAGATTGTATAGTATAAAGTATGACCGATATCAATTAAATTGAATTAAAAGCTAAGCTATTCATCCACTTAAAAATATTGGAGTAAAAAATTTTTTGAATTTTTAAAAATAAAAATTTAAAAAATTTTCAAGGTAAATTTTCAAGGTTGCTAGCCACCATATGCAACCAATTAAGGTAACGCATGGGAAAACTAGCAATATTAGCCTAGGAGCTATCAAAATGACTGCATAAGAAGGTATAAGCTAAGCTTATCGAAATGATCATCGACCTTCTCATTTTATTTTCCGATCTTTGACCTTTAGTTTGTCTACCATAAAAAAAGGAAAAAAAGAAAACGAATGATGGATATGACTAAAACTGTCAGATTGATCAGCATGATAACGAGGGAAGATTAAAATAGGCCAGTAAATTGCAAGCAAATGATATAATAGTTATCAATATTATCAAAATTAGCTATTTTATATTTCAAATGTTAGACGAGTGGGTGTCACCATTATTATTGTCATCTTATGACAAGTTCTATATGATTATTTCGTTTCAATTTAAAAGTCAAACAAAGGTTAGAATTATCTGCATGATAACTTCTAGATTATTTCACAAGAAGTTCTATTGTATTTTTCTTGAAAATAAATTAAATGTAGTTAATAAAAACTATAAAATTATCCTTCCTAAGTTAAAAAAATTCAAAAAAAACCTTGTAAAATTGGCAATAATTATAACTTATCAAAGATTAGTAACAGATAAATTAAGATTTTGTAAGATAAATCCAAAGAAAAATCATTGTTATAAGCAAATGTTATTATTTCATTTGATTTTGTTAAAAGGTTAAAGGGCAGAATAAGTTAGTTCTATTGCAATAATTTTAGGACTTTATCAGCAGTTTATCTTTACTACCATTATGTCATAAATAATTTTCATATAAGTGGGAAGTTTAAATTTCGGCGCTCATTTACTGATTTTTATCAGCAAAATGTCGATCATTACTATTTTTGAAACAATTTTTGAGGATAATAGCGCTCCATGACTTATTTCTAAAAAATAATTATGCATAATAGATCAGTTGATTAGTGATCATTTGCAGATTTGAAACGATTATTGCAAATGTTCCTTCTGATCATATTACGTCTTTTTTGTTAGCAAAAAATTTTCCAGAAGATTTATGGACGCATATCTTTTTCATTTTTATTTATTTTCTTTTTATGCTTTTATCTTTATCATTTCTTATCATTATTTGAAATTGAAAAATAAAAATATCTATGAATGATATCTGTTGATTTATAACTATTAGTTAATAGATAAATTAAAATTTTGTAAGATAAATGTCACTGTTATATGCAAATGTTTTTGATTTGCTAAGAGGTTAAAGGGCAGAATAAGGTTAGATGAAATGTAATTTGCACCCTACCGGGTAGTACCATCTGCCCAATCACTTTTACATACCAATTGTTGTACCAAAAAGCCGCTGATTGCTATCTATCATATATTATTCACTGTGACAAATAGTTTGAAAAGGGAAACTTAGAAAACTTTAAAGAAAAGAAAAGAAAACTTAAAAATTAAAAAAAAAAAGAAAATTTAAGAAAACTTACAGAAAAATTTCCATTTTTAAATAGCAGAAAAGATTTATTAAAAAATTTATTCGATTTTGTAGATGCGAATTTTAATAGGTAAATGCAAATTAACAGGTAAATGCGAATGATTGATCCTCTTACTATGCTTCGTATTGGTGTAAAGCGCTAAAGTTCAATCTTAAAAATGAATCAATATTTTATAATCAATCATTGGAGAAAAAAATGTCTCATTAGTTTGTTAAAAAAAATTTTCTAGGTATATGAAATTCCAGAAATTACCATAATTTAACCTTGGCAATTTTAACCTCAATGAAATATTCATTTCATCTATCATCTCATCCTGTCCTCACTTTCATTGTATCAAATTGTTTGCATCCTCATTTCATATGCATAATATTTCACCGCCAATGCGGATAATACATAATCTGCAAAAAGGTCAACCGGAAAAAAAAAAAAGCTATCGAATGAATCAAAAATTCATACTATTTAATGATTTCAATCCTTCTTAGCATACTAATCAATCTTTGGTGTCACATTTAGTGTCAACCTTAAATCGGTCTACTTCAAAGCTAATATCTTTGCTTCTTTATCTCATCCATACTATTCGACTTAATGTGACAGAAGGAAGTTAGAATCGCTTTATATTTTATGCAAATGAGCCTTCTGATCATATTACATCTTTTGCTAGCAAAAAAATGTTCATAAAATATTGAAATCTTAAAAGTTTCGCAGGAAAATTTTTAAATCAGCGCAGAATCAAAATTTCTAAACTTAACCAAAGAATTTAACTTTAAAATTTTAGATTTAATAATAAATTGTTGGAGGAATACTTAAAGAATATATATGTAAAAAAAACAGGTAAAATGAAAAATATTTTTTCAATTTTAATTTCACTTTACTGCTTTATAGTAGATTACAATTTAAGAATCAAATAAATTTTTCTCATTCAGATTCATGTTTCTATCAAATTCTAGTTTCAAATTAAACATGATTATGATTATCATCAATAATTATATTAGCTATTGAAATTTGATTATCAAAAATAAAAAAAAAAACGGAATGAGTAATAAATATATTACTTTCGTAGAACAAAGTGTTTTATTTACACAGCTTGAAATGTCCTACAGATTGTGCAGTTCAGATTGTTTGTCAACTTATCGAGACAATTTAAAAAAATTAAAAAGAAAAAAGAGGCATTTCTATAATTTACATGAAATATGCATGCAAAGTAATTTTTCTTGAATTTTAGTTAAAAAAAAATACTATCCAGAAAAATGGAATATTGTGTAGTGCTCACAATTTGAATTATTATTGATTGTGAAAAATTTCCTTGTATAATTTGATAATTTCAATAATTGTAGATTAGACTATTTATATGGCTAGGGTATATGTTAATAAGGTAATTAAATTATTTATATGATTAGATTAATATTCCGATAAATGTTCTGAAGGAAAATTTTCCGGAATGGTTAATGAACATAAATGAATTTATTTATGTTACTTTAAAAACATTTGTAATTTATTCCGTAAAAAGATTGATTTTTTAAACAATAAAATCTAATTTTTCACATCTTTATGTTATCATCTTTCATTGACTTTATCCTATCATTTATCAGTTGTTAATATTGTTGTCTAATTTCTGTTCAATTTCATTCTGATAACGTAACACATTGTATGATAACTTGAAGCTTCCAGAAGTTAGATTTATAAATATTGGCGTATAAGTATTTCACTGATAAATGATTTATTAATAATTTATTAATGATTTTTTTAATTTAATTATTTATTAATGGTTTTAATGATTATTTTATCAATTTTTTATTACAATTTACTAATCTTCAAATTGGCAAATTATTGCAAATGGATAATTCCACTGTTCTCTTTCAATCATTGGCTAATATTAGGAGGAAAAAACAAAATGTTTTGAAAATGATAAAGCTGAAAAAATGTTTGAAAAAAGTAATAATTGTATTTAACAAATATTTTATTGCAGTCTATAAGATTTAGAATTAAGTTTAGTTAAAACAGAGGAAAGAGAGGAGTGAATTATTTGATTATAATAACACTAAAGTTGGTCTGAATAGCCTAAAGGAAAAAGATGTATGCTAGCATAATGCTAATTTAATTTACAATCAAAATGCTCAAACAATTCAATTTTTCAACATTTTATACTGAACTTAATAAAATATATTGTTAAATTTAGCAGTTAAAAAAATGAAGAAAATGATAAAATGTTCGATTGATCTTTTAATTTGATAAATTAAAACTAAATTAGATTGCTTATCTTCTCTCACATTCCCCATCATTAAAAAAAAAAAGCAAAAATTTTAAGAGGAGATCTCAATGCTCTTTTTATGTCAATAAAATGGCTAAATGGGTCATCTTTTGTTTTAATTAGAATAAAGGAATAATTAATGAGGCATACTATGAATAACTTTAAATGCTCTTTTTTCGTTCATTTTATTGATATTTATAGTAATTTTTTTTCTGGAACTAACTTATCACTAAGTTAAATTGATAAGCTGTTAAGTGCAAAAAAAAAAAAAAAACTTTTGTTTTTCCCATACGAATGAAAAAAAAATGAATAATTGATAAATATATAAGTAGCACTGGCTAAAGCTTTGAAATATTAATTATTATTTAAAGAGATGAGTAAGCAAGTTAAGGTGTCATCAAAATAGCCAAAGATAAATGATTGAATGAAATGGCCAATGAAAACAACAAAGCAGCTGCCTGAAATGATAATTAGCTTTGACATATAATTTATAAAATGATAGAAGAAACAGAGAGAGAGAGAGATGGGGACATATGGTTGACATGAATGAATAATCTACCAAGTAATAACGACATGGTATCATAATCAACTCTCTCCGTTTCATCGTTTCGCTATGAATTTTAATTTTAACTAGTTTTTTTTTTTTTTGTTTTAGCACAACAAAAGAATGAAAAAATTTTTTTATGCATTGACTAATAAATGGATTTTAGACTTATTTACTCTCTTAGAATTTGTTGAAGGAACCAATTATCAGTGCAATTAAATGACGTAAGGCAATCTAATGTGATTGCCAATTTAACTGATGCGTTCCTGACAAAATTGTAAAAGGAAATAATGAAAATCGTTCCATTATGACACAAATAAATAAATGAATTTAGTAAACAATGTAAATAAATTTAAGAATTATATAATGATTTTTAAAAAATTTGAAACATATGAAATCACTGTACATTCATTTGTTACTTTATGAATAATTTTTCATTTAGGAAAAATTATGCACATATAATTGTTTATCAATTTCTTACAAAAAAAAAACAAAAAAAAAATTTAAAACAGAGAAGAAAAATATGAGTTACGAGAAATTAGTGGATGAAATTAAGCATGTCGTAATTTCGGAATATGAAAAAATCAAATGACCTTTTTGTTGCAGCAAATTTTAGATCCCTAAAATTGAATAGCAAAATCGATAACGATCAATTTTTAAATTACTGCAAATCCAGGAAACTTTACTATTATATGCTTAACAATAATTTATTCTTCTTTTAACCCATCATTTTTTTTTTTTTTACTCATTGTTTTTAAATGTTGTGAAAGCGCAAATGGACAGCTGAAAGTGTTCATTTGCTAAACCAAAAATTTAGCACATCAATCACTGAATACGGAATAGAAAAGTCAATCATTTGAATACTATTTGTCAAATTATCGAACATACATCAATAAATATCGATATTTTGTTTTAGTAGGACGCGCATTGCGGAATAATAACTTCCGGAAATGATGCGGAATGAATCGACAGCCGGTGATGAAATTAAAAAGGATGATCATTTCCTGAAGTCTAATTCATAACTGATTGATGCATAATTTAATTAAATAGAATTCAACCTAAAATGTGATTATTTTGGCAGATGGAGAGCTATATATATTCTAAAAACCACAAAAGTTTATTTATTTGCTTTCTATAATCAATTTCTTCAACTAAACTTCTAAATTTCAACTTTTTAAGTGTAAATTTTTTTATTTTCGAAATGAAATAAAACACTATAGCTTCAGAATTTATGTGAGCAAGAAGTATGAACGAAATTGTAAATGAAGTTCTAATTTAATTTGCTGTATCATATCATATTCTATGCTTTTAAGAATTGAGTAGCTTTTTTTAAAGATAAGTCTAATTAAATTAAAATAGAACGAATGAAATTTTAGAAGTTGAAAGAAATGAAAAGAAGTAAAGGAAAAAAAAACATCAAAAAAAAGCTTTTGATAAGTTTACAAGAATAAAAAAGTTCATTACAAGAATAAAAATTAAAAAGCATTTTGCGGTAAATGTTAGTTATTGATGGCGCTATTGTTGCAATTGTTGTTATGGAAAATGTTGTTGTTCTGATATCGAAATAATAATGATAATGAATTCAAGAATGATGAAAAGAAGGATCAGGTCTATATTGCTAAGTAATTTCGGCAAATGAAGTGGATAATGAGGCGATAGCCGATGAATAGTAAATGGTCGACTAATCACTATAAAATGACCCTTCAAATGAAATAGAACTTCTTCAATAGATAAATAATAACAGTTGTTGCTAAGGAAGGACTTTTTGATATGTAAGTTCGTGTCACCTGGAAAATAATGATTAATTAGCTTCGCATTAGTGTATGTAATATATTTATAGAAATTTAGAAAAGCAAAATATTCTATTTGTTTGAAATTGAAATTCGTAAAATTCAATGTGATAAACAACTTGGATTGAATTAGAAAATAATACAAACTTTTAAATATCACATTTTTCTTTTTGCATCCATTTCAAGATTTTAATTTTAATTAGAAATTTAATTTTAACATTTACAAATGTGGGAAATTCATTGGAAATTGTTGTGACAACGTCGTAGCAAATATTCTGGTACTGATGAAAATATCTTTCATTTCAAAATGACACACACACATACATGCATTTACTTAGATCATTTTTCAAATCAAAAAAAAAAAATGCATAATTTAAATTTACAGTTATTATAAAGAGATTATTGATTGAGAAAAGTATAAAAGATTACAGTAAAATACAGGGAATCTTTTAGATTTTATAGTTTCATTCTTGGATCAGTGATTTTACTTCCAATTTAAATTTAATCACAGACATATTTTCAATAAATATCTTTCCTTATCACTTGTCTTATTAACATTATATACATATTTTGAGTAAAATGAATGTCTTTTTTTTAAATGCATTATTCTTCGTCTAATTTTGAACTTGCAAAATAACTATGAAACAATTAATCTAAATGATAAACTATGCTAC
The DNA here is from genome assembly GCA_005281725.1 of Wuchereria bancrofti. Lineage (NCBI taxonomy): Eukaryota > Metazoa > Nematoda > Chromadorea > Rhabditida > Onchocercidae > Wuchereria > Wuchereria bancrofti. Next base: position 9,805,046 of record SSBO01000001.1, read on the forward strand.
TGATTATCGTTATCAATTATTATTCCTATCACAACTAACTATATTTCGTTATTAAGGTAATTATCTAATTGATTGCATAATTTAATAGAGACAGAAAATATTAAATTAAAGTTAAAACAAAGAAATGAGCAGTGATAACTCGATGAAAATAATAATTTGATGTGAAAGAATTCTCCTTGTGTTTATACTATTTCTCCGATAGTGAAAGTGATAACGATAATCATATATTCAAAGGTTTTAATCTTTAAATATTTGATTGTATCAGTTTAGCAAATTTCTAATCAGGTTGGATTTGTATTTTTCGATCCGGTTACAGAGACTTGAAACGGAAAGTGATTGGTTTATTTTTATAATTTCAGTTACGATGACAAGATGATACCATTGAGAAATGATCTTATCAGTGTTGTAGAAATGATATGATAAAATCTAATATAATTACTCTTTCAGTGTAAATTGTTAACATACAAAATTTATACAAAATTTAATTTAATCAGAAATTGAAGCGAAAGGTATTTTTAGTATCAAACAATATTAAATTCCTATTTGCTACGGTAATTCTTGATACAACTAAGGAGTGGAAGAGAAAGAGAGAGAGAGGTAGAAAGGTAATTTCTGTTAACAATCCATATATTTCATCTGTTTAAACAAAATTTTAATAAAATTTGGGTAGAGAAAGTGATATTTGAGATTTGTTTGTCTCATTTTTATTCTTACAACTAATTTATAAAAGCAATTGGGTCATCATAGGACATAAACAACTTTTGTGAGAATTTTTCAAGAGGAAGCAAAATATCGGGAAAGAAAGGTGAGAATATTAAATGAGTTTCAAAAAAAAAAAAATGCCATCAACAGATCATTAAAAATGTGAAAATGTGAAATCCCCTCTTTTTTTTGGGGGGCGCATTTTGCGACCTTGGCGAATAATTGAAGAAAGATGGACAGACAAATACAGACGAGACTGTTCATTATGAACAAAATTGAAATATAAATATAGCAAGGGATGGAATTGTAGCAATTCTAATGTTTTTTATCAGCCAAAACAAAGTTATATTATAGTGAATTTGTGCAGATATGATATGATATGATAACAAATATAGGTATGATAAGGAACCATTAGGAATGGAAAAAGATTTTTTTATTATTACTTAATAGAAATGAAGTAACAACAACAATTACAGTGCTACACTAAATAGCAACTAAAAATCGAATTCTAACTTTATCTTTTCTGCTAGCAATATAATTTAATTTCATTTTAGGATTTTCTTCTATCATTAACTAATAATAATTAACTCATCTATTATTTATTAACTCATTTATTATGAATTAATATTATTAACTCATTTATTTTATAATCATATGAAATTTTACTAGTAATATAAACAAATGAAAAAAATATCTTTATGAATTAGATTATAAAATTGCTAAAATTTTTTAAATTTTATTTCATCTTTGAATGATTTTTTTGATGCTTTTGTAGAAATAATAAATGCATAAAGGAATGAATAAATGAATAAATGAATGGATGATTGGCTCAGAAAAGATCAAAAGTTGAATGAAAAGTAAAGTTAGAATCGGGTTATCATCGATTACACACCGTATGAATGATTACTCTTTGAAATTTACTACAACCATCTCTTCCACCTATTTCTGTCCTTGCTATTGTCACATTAGTCGTGTGTATTTGCACATGTGCGTGTCCGTGTGTGTGTGTGTGTGTGTGTGTGTGTGTGTGTGTGTGTGTGTGTGTGTGTGTGTGTGTGTGTGTGTGTGTGTGTGTGTGTGTGTGTGCTGTGTGTCACATTCATGTTGATTAATGGTTGTTTGATGGTGTAAGGGTGGTGGTACCGAAAAGGATTACAAAATGTCCCCTTATCATGAAGTGTACCCAAATTCATGAACAACCCCGTAAACACACATCAACAACAACATTTATGAATGTATCATATCTTAGAAGCTAAAATTTACAATAATTAAAATTTCATTAAAATTAGAATCATTTATTCATCCATTCCCAAAATATTTCAATTCCGAAATACATAAGATGAAGGAAAGAAAAAAAAGAGCAATTTTGTGAAAGTTCTGAAAAATGCTTTATATCAAAAAATGTAGACAAAGTAATCTTTGAAAGTTTTAGCATATAACCATGAAATATCCATTATTCTTAGCTTTCCTGTCACAGAAATGTCACCATCAATCATCTTTGTCATATGTATGCATTGTGAATAAAAACTATTCATCAATTTCGAGCTATATAATATAATTAAACTTTTTGAATTTTTCAATTTTCTTCCAATTTGTTTCAATTTATTAGTCTTCTTGAAATGATCTGTCTAGTAGAACAAAGCAGTTAATTATAATTCTAAAAATTAATAAAAAAAATGTTTGGCCCAATTTGTTTCAATAGTCTTCTTGAAATAATTAAATTTTGTTTCAATAGTCTTCTTACAATTTGTTGTAAGTTAAAAGTGGAAAATATGAATATGCAAATTTTAATGAGACAATGGACTAAATATTAATGCTTTTGGAATTAAGTAGTAATGCATAATCATTGGTGAATAATTTTCTCTCTAAATTTTTCACTTCTTTGCAAATTGATTTTTCAAGTCATTCTAGCTAAAAAAAAGTACAAAGATTATAAGCTATAAATGTCTAATCAAACTTGGCTTGAAGAATTGTTAAAATTTCTTGTGATTCGTTTCAGATAAATCAAAACTTCATTTTTAGATAAATCTTAGATAAATCAAAAAAAAAAAAAAAAAAATGAAATTCTAAGAATAGAAAAAGGAATGGGGTGACAGGTCAAAGGAAGAGATGGTACTATTGTTGATCAGATGAATACAGATGAGACAGGCAGGTGTACAAGGTAAGGCTTAACTATTTTGAATAGGATTTTGCACTGCAATGTTTCGTTGAATAGGTAGGCAACAGGTATAAGCAAAAGGTGAGGTCAAGGATTAAAATTATTTACCGCTTTGGTCTATTCATAAATTAGAATTTTCAAATGATAGTTATCACATTTGACTTACATACTACTGAAATTTACAGGCTAATTAAAGTAGTTTCATTAACTAGTAAGTAATGAATTTCATATCATTTTTAATCACCATTTTTAAATTACAATCAATTCAGATTGATAGTCCATATTTTTTTCAAATAATCTAAAAGATATTTAAGATCGTTTTAAAATTGATAAAATGTAAGTTTAAACATTCACTCATAATAATCTTATAATAAAAATTGAAATTGTGGAAAAAAATTGAAATGCATTATCGTTACTATTAATTAGTTAGTTAGGATAGAAATTCAAATTTAACAATTTGAAATTTTCTGAAAAATTGAATCATAATAATATAATCCCTAGACGATTAATATGAATATGATAGGAAAATTTAAGAGATGATACCATTTCTATTTGTTATCTTCATAAAGTCTAATTTCTCTTCTCTAGGGAAAATGATTTTATAAATGGATCTTCCAAAGATCTTGAGATAAATAATGAAAAAGAAAAGTGTATAAAATTAGCTTCTTCATTCATTCAATTCATTTTTATTTACATTTAAATTAATACTCTATATTCAAATATAAATAGATAGTAATAATGATTTTTTTTTTGTCAATTTTTTTTTTCGAAAATGGCTAATCTTTGCATTAATTGCTTATTTTTCCACTTCATTTATTCTTTTAATTAAAATTAAAACTTATAATTAAAATATTTTTACAGATTACAATGATGTCAACTATTGCTTACAAGATAAATAGGAGAAGATTGTATTGATTACTGGAAATTTGAAATTGTAGCCATTTAGAAAAAAAAAAAAAAGAAAAACTGAAAAGTATAACCTTACTTAGTCTAACTAATCGTCCTTTCAAAAGATTGATGAAAGAAAAAAAAAATATGGTAGTTGTGAAGAGTTCGAATATGAGGATAATCCTGTATAATGAGCGATAACTGATGAAGTCAATTCTAAAAGATTGATTGATGTTTCTCGTACGTACGTGACTTAACCTATCTTCGGATTATCACTAATACCATAATAGACGTGTTAGTTAGTCTGTTGATTGAACAATTTGAGCAGTTGAGCGATAATTTGATAGGAAAAAAAGAAAAAAGAAACAATTAATGTAATTTTAGTGTTTCGGATAGTCTTTTGAAAAGTATCCATTTCATAAATTTCAAAAATTACCTGAAATTTCTCTTTCAGATTATGACATATGTACAGTTTAACTGGTTACACCTATTGATTTGAACTGCAATTGTGTTTTCAAAATTGAATAATTCTCTGCTCGCCAATTTGAGAAATATATTAAAACAATATTAACAGATGAATGATGATGCACTGCATTTACATAAATTTATGTAAATTTTAATTTGTGTAAGTTCAGAGAATTATCTTTCACATTTACTTATCTCAAATGAAACTCAGCATTGATAAATGTTTAAAGTTAAAGTAAACTTTAAAATTTTGAAACAATTTAGTCTTCTTCTTATCACGCCACTCATACAAAGATTAAGTTGTTGAGTTCTGATAAAAAAAAAGCGATCATTGAATTTTTAAATGCAACAACTAAGCAATTTTCTTTTTCTTCTCTTTAAATGATATCTATCGGTTTTATTAAATGATCAAAGATTGCATAATGCAAATTAATGAAGAGAGAAAGAGATCTCTCTCTCTTCTTATTTGCTTCGCTTACTCACAATTTACTTTCTGCTTATTTGAATGTGATTTTCTTGTCGTTTCCATGAAAGCCAATTTTTGCCCATAAAATTTTTCCGTATTGCAAAAAATTTTTAATTTAATTCCAATTTAAAAACTAACAATAATTGGTTGAATGTTAAATGTAAGAAGAAGAAAAAGAAAGCTCACAACAAATTTCCTATCATTTCCATAATAATGATAAATGATCTTAACTGATAAATTTATAGTAGTAGGAAAATGAATAGACACTTGAAATGACCTTTTAAGAAAGAAAGAAAGAAAGAGATTGTAATCTCGAGAATATGCATGTATTTAGCATATTACCAAATATAAGCAATTTAAATTGTTTTGTTTACTCAAAAGATTGATTGAAAAAGATCAAATGTGACATTTCGGGATGTAAAGATGGATCAGTAGGGAATACAGACGACAAATAAAAAAAAAAAAAGATTCTGAGAAGAGAAGATGTATTCTTCGCAGATGTACAATTTTTGGGATTTCTTTCAATCCTAAGGATTATTTAAATTATTTAATCCTTTGCAATCAAAGGTTACGATAAAGAGAATAAAGAAAGAAAGATTAGTTTGTGAGGGAAATTCCCTCTGAAAAAGAAATGGCTAAATGTTGATTTAATAGAGTGACCATGAAGTGGACACCTGTGGACAGCTATGAACCACTAATCAATGTTACAAAATTTTGTCTTTCTTTTTACTTTCTTTAAATTAATAATTTCGAAAAGAAAAAAGAAAAAATAATTGAACAATATCTTTGTACACTATTTGCCATATGAATTATTCATGTTTTAAAAGAAATGACTAGACATAGCAAAATCGATTCAGGTAAGCAATAAAAAAAAAAGAAATATGAGCCTAGTCTTTACACTTAGGCTCTTTTACAAAGCTTTTGAGGCAATAAATTGAAAGAGAAAATCATATGAAATATTAATAGCACATTATATTATTTTTTATATTTTTATTCTAGCAGTTAATTTTCATTCCTAAAATAATCATTTCAGTATATGAAATATTAAAGTTGAAATATCATAAAGTCGTGGAGATTTCTTAGCAACAGAATATTCGACATTTTTCTACGATAGAAAATTCGAAGCACATTAGGTCAGTAAAAGAATAATACGACTGTGATTAACTGATAAATTAAATAAAATTATGTTGGAATCTAATCCATCCGGTAGATTTGCTTCTTTCCGGAAAACTTTTTTCTTTCATTCAAACTAGTAAAGGGAAAAAAAAAAGGAAGATTAATGAATGAATGTAAAGTGGAAATGAGGCGTATGTATCGCATGTCACGCAACTGATGGCATCAGTTCATTTCTTGATCTCATTAGAAATGTCACCATCTGTCGTTTACAATTGTCCTCTGACCACTGGGTTGCTAGGTCCTATTGGGATTTAAGAGAAAATGTTAAAAGATAAATGGGAAAGAAATAAAACATTTCTTTTTCTTTTTCTTTTTTTTTAAGTGATAACGAATAAAGCTCAAAATGATCGCATTGTTTAGTCTCGAAATTCTCGAAAAAAAAAGGGAGAATTGTTGAAGAAAATTTAATTCTTAATTAATTCATAATCTCAAAGCTAGACAGCCATTCTCATCTCATCAATTTTTAACACATATTTTTTCATATTTTAAAATTTTTGCAAAATGAAAGATGAAGCATAGGATTAAGCTATGAGAGGCGCAAAAAGAAGTTAAGCGCATTTGTAGATGAGGAGAGATGATCAACCAATTAGTTGTGGATATGACAGTGATTAAATTAGACATTTGTATAGACTAATTTAACCTTCTCTCTCTCTCTCTCTCTAATGAGATGTCTGGTAGCTAAATAATCGGTCTCGTTATCAAAATCTGTCTAAATTAATTATTACTACTTGGAGAAAAAAATTTCACGTCTAATCAATGAAAGTTAAACATATAAAAAGTTTGAGTTTTGATAATGATAAAAATAATGATAGTGGAATAAAATTTTGACTGAGCATTACAACTCCCATAGAAATTCAAAAGTGATGGATCTTCCATCAGAATATTCTTTTAATTAATCCTGTGATGATAATTAATTAGTAAAATTTTATTATAGCATTACATCTCCCACAGAAATTCAAAAGTGATGGATCTTCCATCAGAATATTCTCTAATTAATCCTGTGATTAGTAAAATTAAAAAAAAAAATTAATTGATGAAATTTTATTATATTTCATAAAGTTAACATAATTTAGTTAACAGTGAATGTAATATTTTGTATAATATGACAAAAAATTTTTATCATACAATTGAAGCATTAACATGAATTAATTTAAAATTTAGCTAGTTAAAGTTTAAAAATTTTTAGGTTAAAAAAAATTTATTTAAAATGATAGAAAGAATTATTGAAGAAGAAGAAGTTGTAATTAATGATACTTAAAAATTGATGTAAACGAGATTTGAGAGATTCTTGAATTTTGTGCTTTAGAATGGAAATGAAATCAAGCCACTCAATTTATATCTCTTCCTACTACTATTAGTATATTTGTCGTTAAAGTTAATTTGTTTATAAATGATTTTCTGAATCGGTGCATCTACAAATTAAATAAGCTTTAAAGTTTGCAAAGCAATTTTCAATTTCACTTCAAACATAGCATCAAGAAATAAGGATAGTATAAGTGGGCAATTTTTAATTTAAATTTAATTGCTGATTCGATTTCAAGTAGAAAACAATTACTGGTAATTGGAATTATTCGAGAATTCCAACTTTAATTAAGCAAAACTTAATTTAATCACATTGGAAATGATTAAGAATTTTAGAAACTTTATTAAATCAAAAAAGAAAAAAAAAAACAAGAATGGAGCTGGGAATTTTTCGAAATAATGTAAAAGGGATAGCATTTTCTTATTTTGATAATTCAAGAGTTTTTTTTTTTCCCAGTATTTATAGAAAAACCACTTCAAGTATTTTTAGAATTTAAATTGAAAAATTTTCCATTGTTAGGAATGTTATTCAAAAGATTTTGCAAGCAAACATTCCTTTTTTTTTTAATCAAAAAAAAAAGAAAGAAAAAATGCATAAAACTTGTTATTCTGCTATTTGTTATCTAAATTTCATGAAGATTTTAAAACATTCATCGGTGTTTTTGAAATATTATAGTCGAATTTTTCGAGATAATTTGTATTAAAACAGAGTGAACACCATAGAACGAACAAGTGTTAATCCAAATGATGCAAAAGTTTCGTTTTATTTTGTAATAAAATATTTAATTATTGAAAAAAGAAAACAATAACTATGAATAACAATGAAAATATAACAAAGGATAAAAAGATTTTATTATTAATTATTATTATTATTTATTATTTTTTCGTTATATTATTAAGATACTTTTCATTACTCTCAATGATTTATTATCATCCAAGCTAATCAATCATAACTTATTGTTGTTTAGTTTCCTAATATTCCGATTTTATCAGTTATTTTTCAATTTCTGATGAAAAATTCACAGATCAGATGTTCAAAGAAATAGTTTTAATAAGAACTTTTGAAATTTATAATAATTCGCTAAATATGTCATATCGAGTTTCACTTATTTTGAAGCAACGAAGAACGCTTAAATCCGTAACTAATGAATGACTTAAAATCCATGACTTTAATTAATGAACGCAATGAGGAAAATACAACATTTCTGGAAGATAATGGTTGGTCACGCATTATTCATCATATCATTTAATGGAAGGCAAAAAGTTTGTAAGCTATTTGATAAAAATTTTTTAGAAAATTCTAGAAAAACCTCATTAGTAGACTAATTAACTTTACAAATGGCTTTAACTATTGCTAATAATGATGAAAAATGTTAACCAGTTCTAAACTGTGTGACTAATAACTATAGAAATGTTGTTCTAATTTTGAACTAACTAATAAAAAAACTAAATAAAAAAAAAAAAATGTTGCTTAATTTCGAATAACTCAGCAAAATTTCATTTTAGACAACCATTAGATCTTTCACTTTTGTATCTAAAAATTTCAACTATATCACTGTTATCAGCTTTACTTTTAATCAAAATTACTCCCTTCCTCTTATATCTTATCATGCTAAATCAAATTGGTTTTTTTTTTTACTACTTTATTGAAATTCAAGAATTAAGAAGACAAATTTAAAGCGAGGACAATTAATTTAACAATGAAAGAAGTAGAGTATAGTCCAAAATATTGTCGCACATTTATATTGCAGTAATAGCTGTACAATACATTTAAATGATTGCAGTATGTAAATGAACTCTCAACAGTGTTGGATAACAACAAAATCTAGGAAAAAATACATCCATAATATGGTGGTCACTTCTCACAAACAAAATATTTTCTTAATTTAAAAAAAAAAATATTTTCTTAACGCTTTTCGTTCAATGCTAGTAGTGAAAAGTACAAACATAATTTTTTTTCCTTATTTTTATTTATTTATTTTTTAATTGATGTACGAGCAAAATATTCGATGGAAAAAATTTATTGATTTCACAAGTTAATAAAAATAAAAAAAACGACAATCACTATCAGAGTTTATAATTTGTACTTAATTTTTTCTTTGTCGTACCCATTTCTGTGATCTTGTGTTTCTTACCTTTCACCTAAAAAGAACAAACTATTTAAATTATCAATAAGCATTGTTATGATCATAATCGAACGGCTGAAGCTGAAGTTAAAGAAAATATGTAATCTAAAACACTGATGAATGTTAGACGTTGTTTAACTGAAATACTACCAGTGGAGTGCTCAGAACGCTTAATCAAGCTTTGAAAAATGTTTCGTTTTTAACTTAAACATTTCAAAGCAATTCTTACCTCCTCCGCAGCTTTGGTTTGCAGACGCTGGAAAAATGAAGTTGATGTTAACTTCATATTACCCCTTTTGTTGTCGTATTGGGAAGCTAATTTCGGTTTTTTAGCAGATATTTCATTTTTCATGTCCGCAAGTTCTGCTTCTTGTTTTCTGAACTGTTTGATGTGTTGCCACTTCTGAAATTTTATTATACTCTAAACAACAGCTAATAGAAAATCGTGACACATTCCAGAGTAACAAATGGTCTATTGCGGGAATTATTAGTTATTATTCACACACTTGAAAAAAATTAGAAGTTAACTGAGTATTTGCAACAAATCTTTCAAAACTGTGGAAAATGTTCTCTTCATATTCTCCGGAAATGTTTTAATACTACTTATCACCTTCAAATCCTTTTCTTTCCATAGAATCTTAGTTCAACGAAGAGAGAATGGGTTTTTGCAACTCATCAGTTGGAGAATACCACATATAAATGTCCGTATGACTTGAACAGGAGAACTATAAGGAATTAAAAAAATTAAGCATATGCAAGGAAAGTTAACCCACCTTTTTTTTGCGATGTAAGCGAGATCGATCTGTTTTTGTTTTCTCATCATCCGCTTTGATCGGACCACTAATATGTTTGTGTATCTCCTCCGGAGCCAAAAGCACAGCATCGGTAGATGCTAAAGGTCCTACTTCTTCCTTTTGAAGTGAAGGCATGTTATTTAAGATGCGTACTTCTGGGTGGACCTGAAAAAAATGCAAAATAATTTAAAATTCAACTTCTAAATGTAATCCAATGAAATTATAAAAGACATGAGGGGAAACAATGAAATTAACAGAAAATGTGAAGAGATGGAATTTAATTTGTTCTTGGAATTCAATTCTGAATAAAGAAGTTATAAAAATATTATAAAGAAATCGTTCTTTCTAAAATAAAACTTACTTCAGGTGGAATGTAACGATAATGGCTCAGAGCATTTAATTTCTGGAACAAAGATGATATCAGCTTTTTGATTTCTTCGTGTTTTTCATTCGTCTTCTCCTCATCTCCTATCTGCAGTAATTTTTCATATTGCAAATTTTCATATATAATTTTCATACTGAAAAACAAACTGCTAATAAAAGCTTAAATTTCAGACACTAAACCAAAATCATTCAAAAATTGAAACAATACTCCATATTGGGTTTTCTGATACTGTTCTTCGTAAACTTCTGCAAGAGATTTTTTCACAATTTCTGATTCTGCAACCGGTGCTCGATATGCCGCATTTGTTTTCGGTTCACGTTCCGATCTTATCACATCATCAAATGCCTTAAATTCTCGTATAATTCGTGAAACTTGATGAGTACATCAGAAAATCGTTATTTAGCAAGATGTTACATTTTTACAACTGGATAAATACATATAAGTTACATTTCAGATAATAGGACCCACATTCTGACCTAAGTTTTCATAATTAGATTTGCAAAAAGAAAAATCCTTTACTTTATCTTTGATTCGTTGGATTATCTTCGCTTCTAGCTGGGCAGTTGTATCAACCGTAATAACTGGCGCTGAAAACATTGGTTTTTCATTGGTAAATAAAAATGAATTTCATGATTAAAGATAAAGCGAAATTGTTCAAAATTGTCTAGTGGCAGCTAATATAAACCGCATGATATTGATTGATCGAAATCGAGATATTTCTCTAATATCGTATTTTCCTCCCTTTCGATAGCTGTCACTTCACCACTTAAATCCCAACTTCTAGGAGCTAAATTTGCTTGCTCTATTGCAGAGATCCGTTCTTGGAGCTGAAAACAACAAATTTAAATTTCATAAAAGCAAATAAAGTAAAAACTAGACGTATCAACAGACTTTAATTTTACTTTCTTCTGTCGAAGTCGAAATTCAGTTTCATTATTCTCGTCTTCGTCCACCTGACCAAGGAGAATCGTTGTTTCTAAATCATAAAAAATTATAAAAATTAACTAATCACACCGAGTAGACAGTATAAAAAAAACAAACACGAGAATAAATTAAGCAACCTGGGCCATCGCCACGGCTGTCATCATCGTTAACATGGCTGTCATCATCGTTACTCTCGTAATCCATATCACCAGTGACCTCATCAGCAAATGTAACTCTTTTCTCCGTACGATTGTCCACTTCGTCAGATTGTGAAATCTACAATATTTTCCCATAAATTAAAGATCTGAGAGTGAAATATATCTGAAAATTTTGTATCTTACAAATTGTACCTACTGTTAAAAAAGAAAAAGAGACAGACACAAACCTTTTTCAACTTGTTTAACTTCTTCGAAGCAGCTTTCGAACCATTTTCTTCTCCAACACTATTTCTGCTCTCATAAAAGTCAGTATAATGATAATCAACCTGTGAATTTTGCAAATCATCACCATCCTGAAAAGTTCAACGGTATGTGATTCAATTGCAACTTCTCAAGGAAGTGAAACTTGTCAAACACTTTTTAAGACACGTTTGAAAAAAAAAGAACCAATTAACTGCAGTAATTACGGACCAACACTTAGATTTTCGAATAGAACTATTTGTTTTAAACTGCTATCTGAAAAACCAGCTTATTTGTGGTAATGAAGAATGAACAAACAGACCTTGTCAAACTGTTCGAAAAAATTTTCGTCCAATTGTGCCTGACTTTTTTCCTGCTTATCCAAATATTCCTCCATCTCAGCCAATGAGAAAAAACGGTCATCAACTTCACTCTTCCAACGCTTTTTTACTGCGCTATCAGAAACGCCAATATCTTCGCTATTCGATGTATTACTATAGTTATCATCATTATCATCATTTTTACCAATTTTACTACCATCGAAGTCCTTACCAAATTTCTGAAAATACAATTATATAAAAATACGCTTCATTTAAAACCAATCACATCAGATTAAAACAGTAACAAGACATTCTTCCTAATTTTTTTTTTTTTTTTTTAGGAAATATACCAACCTTAACTTCATCTTCTGTAAGGTTAAAGAAATCAGTGTTATTCTCTTCAGTGTTATCAGAACTTTCGTCTTGAAATCGAGGTGTAGCAACTGAAGCAAGTGAATTGCCTCGTTTCTCTGCAGGTTCCTTATCAGCAGGTATTTCAGTGTCCAAAAAATGCTGCAAAAACGATTTCTAAAAAACTGCTGAAATAAAATCGAAGTTTTAAAGTGCATCTAAAGAAAAAGTAAAAGACCTTTGTTTTTGCAAAATATCGATGAAATTTTTTGTTTCCATAAGCAATTTGTTGCCAAATCATCTCACTATTAGATGTAATTAGTTCCTGCGATATCGTCGGCACTCCCGTATCTAATTCGTTCACAAACGCATATGCTTTTTCAACATTATCCACAAATATACTCTGCTCACTACGTCTATAATTATGATAAGTTAAAAAAGAAAAAAAAAACATAGAAAGTAGGATTACAGTTATGAATCTCTAGTCACATTAAAGGAAAAAATAATTACCTCAACCATAATGATGACAGGTCATCCAGCTCCGGCCATATGTTCAAGATACTTTTTTCTAAATTTTTATGACTGGTAAGTTTGACTTCCTGCTCTAAATGATCGCTAGCATATGATGAACTGTTTGTTTGCATCTCTTCTGGATTTTTTTCTTGAACTTCTTTCAAAATCAATGCCGATGATTTTCCCGGAACTTTTATCAATGAACTTCCTGAATTTTTTGCTGGGGAAATCTTTATGTCGTCTTGCAAAAAACTATCCGAATTGCTTGCAAGCGATTTTTTTGGATTCTTGGTCAGTGACTTCCTCGCAATTTTTGCAGATGATTCCTTTGGGCTTCTCTCTGACATATTCCGTGACTTCTCTACATTTTTCTCCTGTTTTGTTGACTTCTTTTCACCGGCTACATCTTCCACGGAAGCATTCTTTTCATTAGATCCCTCTGTCGAAGTTTTTTTACACCTTTCAGCAGGTGCATTTCCAACTTCCGACAACTTTCCTTTCTTTTTCAACACTTCTTTTGTTTTTGTTTTCTTTTCCATTGGTATCTCTTCATTATTACCTTCATCCTCGTATTTTAATTGCTCTTCAACGACTTCTTCTAATTGAGGCATCAGTGAAGTCCTTTTTCGGCACGATTTCACTGCAGTCGTTAAGTTCTGAAAATGAAAAAATAGATTCAGTTAGTTGATCAATAAAAGAAAGAAAACTGAACAAAGCCTTACTTTTTTTGGAGTTAACATCATATTGACTGCTTTCTGAGTATCCCTAACAATGCCTGAAAATGAAAAATTCATGGTGAAGATTATGGAAACAATATACTGCATATATATATATATGTAGAAACTATATGTATGGAAGTGCATAAGGTAAACAAAAATTACGCATAAGGCATGGTGTTATAAAACCAGAGAAAGATAAAGCAAAATACCTGCATCGTTCGACTCCATACTAGAACAACGTGATCGTGTTCGCAAAGCAACTGGTGAACTTCGAGGACTTGGGTTCTGCATTTGCTGAAAAATTACAACATTAGGAATAACTATCATACATATTCCAAGAGCTAAAATGAAATACAATCAAATTCAGTCGTTGCTATTTGACAGTACTTCTAAAATAATATATTTTTTTCGCAAATATGTTCATTTGATAAGCTAAGTAAAATACCCGATGATTCGGAATTTCCGGACAAATTTACTCCACTGAGATTTGATATTATAAATGATATATTTTTACAAAAGTAGAAATAGAATAAAATAAAAGAACTAACTTTCTGCGAAGTTTCGACCCTCATCTCTGCTGTTTGTTTGTTTTCATCATTTGATTTTATTGTAACAGGAACTGAAATCATTTTTTCGATTCGTAATTTCTCTATTATTTAGTTTACTTGAACTGATTAAAGCATTATACATACCCTGTTCATCGCTGCCAATTTCGAAGACATTAGTTGATGAACATGCACTAAAATCCTCCGGTTCTTGTGATGCTAACCTACGAGAACGTCGCCGTGGTGTCATACCAACGTCGGTCATTGAATTCTGCAAAAAGATGGATTATTTTTGCACTCTAACCTTGTTTCTCACGACGATAGTGCAATTTGTTTGAGCCTCAAGAGGAAATTCTGAAATTGTCTGTTATAGGAAATACGTAAAATGAACTACGTACTAATGTTTAATTCGACATAAACGCTTCAGTAAAAATTTGACGTTACCAAAGTGTTAACACGGTGCTTTCTTCCTAACACGGCCTATTCACCAATGTAAACAATGGCATTCTATTAGTATATTCAAACAAACACTGATAATAATGACCATTGATGCTTGAATGATAACAAGATGATCCCTTTTTGAAAACACTTCTGAAATGATGAAATTACAAACTTGCACAACAATACGGAAAAAGCGCTCTGCTTTAAAACATGTAATCATTGCTCACTGATTATAATCATAATGACAGCCTTGCGATTTAAAACGGAAAGCTCCATTGTATAAATTGAATTCGAAACAAATTTAGGTTTGATTGTGACAATTCGTAAATTAATTGATAGCACAATTTAATAAAAAATAAAATAAGTATGATAGAAGTAATGAGAAGACAATGCTAAAAATGATACTGAGAGTAAAAAAAAAAGACACACAAAAGAAAGATTCAACAGATAATAACTCAGGTATGCATAATTTCAGGACTTGCTCTTCGCTACATCGTTTTCTTGCCCCACGCATTTTACTTACTTCTCTAACTATCTTCTCACTCCTCTTTTACTACACTTTTTTCTCCCTCAATTTTTGCGTATGTCTACTGTAATTTTGATTGGAAATATTATTATTGTCATAGAGTGTTATTTATGGCATTGCACGAGAGGGTCGAGCAAAATATGGCTTGGCTATCACTGCGCTATTAGAATTAAATAGCCAAGCTTAGAATTATTAGAATTAATAGAATTAATAATAGCCAAGCTTAAAATTATTACAATTACTAGAGTTAATAACAGCCAAGCTTAAAATTATTAGAATTAATAAAATTAATAATAGCCAGGCTTAGAATTATTAGAATTAAGAATAGCCAAGCTAAAGATCAACTGCTTTAGAATATTATTCAGTAATTCACTGTCATCATAACTTAATATATAATTATGATAAAAGAAATTCTTAAATAGATCGTTGCATAATGAATATTATCAGAAAATGAGTCACATTATCAGCCGTTGAATTATTTCCATTTTACACTTTGCGCTAATTAAATTATCATTGGTCACAATGCTCAATATGGAAATCTTTTCTATTGGACATTGTTCTTTGTGGAAGAGTTATTATCATCTCGTATTCGCTTATCAGTTCATATTTGGCCTAATTGATATGTTTTTTTGTTAGCTTCACCTTATCCTGATAACAATAATCTGTGGTTATTGTCGATACATACCTTTCTTCAGTGTTTTGCTAATTGCATGCTTTTTTTTATCTGCAGTTTTTGCATGATTTTTTTTTAATTTCGTTTATGCATGAATTTTGGTTATTTTTACTCACTGCATGCTTCTTGTTCACTTTGACCACATTTTTTTTAACCACTTAATTCATTTTTGTTAATATTAATGCATGTTGTTTTTGTTGTTGTACTAATTGCATGCTTTTTTGTTTTTTTAACTCGTATTTCTAGTTAGTTTTACTCACTGCATGCTTCTTGTTCACTTTGATTACCCATTTCTGACTATTTGGTACATTCTTTTTGTTGATACTAATGTATATTTTTTTGTTTTGCACTAATTGCATGCTTTTTTGTTTACTTCTTATAGCTCGCATTTCTAGTTAATTTTACTCACTGCGTGCTTTTTCGTTTATTGATGCATTTTTTTCCTAACTTTGCTAATTGCATACTTTTTAATTTAGCGTATTATTGGGTAATATTATATATATATATATACATATATTTGATGTAAAATTTTCTCTTGTTCGCTCGCGAGAACGCGGCAGGAAAAATGTTCGCTCGCGAGAACGCGGCAGGAAAAAATGTTCGTTCGCGAGAACGCGGCAGAAATAAATGTTCGCTGGCGAGAACGCGGCAGAAATAAATGTTCGTTCGCGTGAACGCGGCAGAAATAAATGTTCGTTCGCGAGAACGCGGCAGAAATAAATGTTCGCTGGCGAGAACGCGGCAGGAAAAAAATGTTCGTTCGCGAGAACGCGGCAGAGAAAAATGTTCGCTCGCGAGAACGCGGCAAGAAAAAATGTTCGTTCGCGAGAACGCGGCAGAAATAAATGTTCGTTCGCGAGAACGCGGCAGAAATAAATGTTCGCTGGCGAGAACGCGGCAGGAAAAAAATGTTCGCTGGCGAGAACGCGGCAGGAAAAAAATGTTCGTTCGCGAGAACGCGGCAGAGAAAAATGTTCGCTCGCGAGAACGCGGCAGAAATAAATGTTCGTTGGCGAGAACGCGGCAGAAATAAATGTTCGTTCGCGAGAACGCGGCAGAAATAAATGTTCGCTGGCGAGAACGCGGCAGGAAAAAAATGTTCGTTCGCGAGAACGCGGCAGAGAAAAATGTTCGCTCGCGAGAACGCGGCAAAAAAAAATGTTCGTTCGCGAGAACGCGGCAGAAAAAAATGTTCGCTCGCGAGAACGCGGCAGAAATAAATGTTCGTTCGCGTGAACGCGGCAGAGAAAAATGTTCGCTCGCGAGAACGCGGCAGGAAAAAATGTTCGTTCGCGAGAACGCGGCAGAAAAAAATGTTCGCTCGCGAGAACGCGGCAAAAAAAATGTTCGTTCGCGAGAACGCGGCAGAGAAAAATGTTCGCTCGCGAGAACGCGGCAGAAATAAATGTTCGCTGGCGAGAACGCGGCAGAAAAAAATGTTCGTTCGCGAGAAGCGGCAGAGAAAAATGTTCGCTCGCGAGAACGCGGCAGAAAAAAATGTTCGTTCGCGAGAACGCGGCAGAAATAAATGTTCGTTCGCGAGAACGCGGCAGAAATAAATGTTCGTTCGCGTGAACGCGGCGAGAAAAAATGTTCGTTCGCGAGAACGCGGCAGAAATAAATGTTCGCTCGCGAGAACGCGGCAGAGAAAAATGTTCGCTCGCGAGAACGCGGCAGGAAAAAATGTTCGTTCGCGAGAACGCGGCAGAAATAAATGTTCGCTGGCGAGAACGCGGCAGGAAAAAAATGTTCGCTCGCGAGAACACGGCAAGAAAAAATGTTCGTTCGCGAGAACGCGGCAGAGAAAAATGTTCGCTCGCGAGAACGCGGCAGAAATAAATGTTCGCTGGCGAGAACGCGGCAGGAAAAAAATGTTCGTTCGCGAGAACGCGGCAGAGAAAAATGTTCGCTCGCGAGAACGCGGCAGGAAAAAAATGTTCGTTCGCGAGAACGCGGCAGAAATAAATGTTCGTTCGCGAGAACGCGGCAGAAATAAATGTTCGCTCGCGAGAACGCGGCGAGAAAAAATGTTCGTTCGCGAGAACGCGGCAGAGAAAAATGTTCGCTCGCGAGAACGCGGCAAGAAAAAATGTTCGTTCGCGAGAACGCGGCGGAAAAAAATGTTCGTTCGCGAGAATGCGGCAGAGAAAAATGTTCGCTCGCGAGAACGCGGCAGAAATAAATGTTCGTTCGCGAGAACGCGGCAGAAATAAATGTTCGTTCGCGAGAATGCGGCAGAAAAAATGTTCGCTGGCGAGAACGCGGCAGGAAAAAAATGTTCGTTCGCGAGAACGCGGCAGAGAAAAATGTTCGCTCGCGAGAACGCGGCAAGAAAAAATGTTCGTTCGCGAGAACGCGGCAGAAATAAATGTTCGCTGGCGAGAACGCGGCAGAAATAAATGTTCGCTCGCGAGAACGCGGCAGAAATAAATGTTCGCTCGCGAGAACGCGGCAGAAAAAAATGTTCGTTCGCGAGAACGCGGCAGAGAAAAATGTTCGCTCGCGAGAACGCGGCGAATGTTTGCTCGCGAGAACGCGGCAGAAATAAATGTTCGTTCGCGTGAACGCGGCAGAAATAAATGTTCGTTCGCGAGAACGCGGCAGAAAAAAATGTTCGCTCGCGAGAACGCGGCAAGAAAAAATGTTCGTTCGCGAGAACGCGGCAGAAATAAATGTTCGCTGGCGAGAACGCGGCAGAAATAAATGTTCGCTCGCGAGAACGCGGCAGAAATAAATGTTCGTTCGCGAGAACGCGGCAGAGAAAAATGTTCGCTCGCGAGAACGCGGCAGAAAAAAATGTTCGTTCGCGAGAACGCGGCAGAAATAAATGTTCGTTCGCGAGAACGCGGCAGGAAAAAATGTTTGCTCGCGAGAACGCGGCAGAAATAAATGTTCGTTCGCGAGAACGCGGCAAGAAAAAATGTTCGCTCGCGAGAACGCGGCAGAAATAAATGTTCGTTCGCGAGAACGCGGCAGAGAAAAATGTTCGCTCGCGAGAACCCGGCAAGAAAAAATGTTCGTTTGCGAGAACGCGGCAGAAATAAATGTTCGCTGGCGAGAACGCGGCAGGAAAAAAATGTTCGTTCGCGAGAACGCGGCAGAGAAAAATGTTCGCTCGCGAGAACGCGGCGAATGTTTGTGTTACATAATAACAAAAGCATAATAAGCAATTAGTAACTTTGTATAACTAATCTCCGTTTACTTATCCGTGTAATAATTTTTTCTTCAGCAAATGAATAGAAAAGCACATTATAATAATTAGCAGCAGGTAATTGAATGACTAAATTGGTTAACTTTTTCAAAAAATTAAAAAGACATTCAAGTAGTATCACTTTCAGTGATCACATCCGATCAATGTGCGATTAAAAAAAAAATATTCTTATCTGATATTATGAAAATCTCCCTACTATTATTGTATGCCCAATTTCTTAGTGAATGGTTGAATTGCTTTGCTCATCATATTTCATTTGATTATCATTTGAAATGTTCTATATTTTTTCCACAAAGCATTATTTCAAATTCGCTATCTATCTATGGACTTTTTAGCTTTAGAAACCTTGAAGTGGCGGAAACTTATAAGAATGATAGAAATGAGACTGCTTTGCAAATAATTCTTGTGTTTTGAAACTGTGAAAGTTATCCGGTAATCCGGTAAAAATATTACTTTATCATTTTTGTACGTTCTGGTTGTTATTTAACTTGCCTGTCGCATGGAAATATATTGCTCGTTTTATACAAAACGTTTTCTACTCCATGTTTCTAATTCCATCAAGAAATTTTCCCATTTCTAGAAAGTTCAACCTGTGATATACTTTGTGATAATTTTCCCACAAGACTGAATGTTTCAAGTGTGAACCGAGAAAAGTTAGGTAATGCAATCGTTTCATCTTAGCTCATAACAAATATTTAGTATGAGATTAATCGATTTTAATAGTGAAACTTTACTATATAATAAAACTTTATTTAGTCGAAATAACTGCTTATTACAGGTATCAATTATCCTCCATAAATAATCTGAAATTACCATTTTAATGATTTTTTTGGAAAAGGATTTCAGGAAAAGTCTTAAAAATTTTACATCAGAATAATAAAGAAAAACAAGAAACAAAAAAATTTAAGCAATTGTTAGAAAGTTTTTTAGATAATTCTAAGAAAAGCGATATAGTTGAATATTGATTATCATTTCATTCTAATAAAAACCAATCGATTGATAACCAAAACTAATGATTTCTGATGAAATGATTTTTTGTAATCAAAAATTACGAAAACATTGCGATACAAAAAGCTTTGTTTTAAGCTGAAAACAATATTACTGAACACAATATTACACTATTAAAAAAAAACATTAAATTAATTGAAATGATTTTTTATAACCAAAATTTACGAAAACACTAAAACATGACACTTAAGGATTTTTATACGGGAAATTATTGTCATATGTTTTTCCCTTCTCGACTAAATAGTTCAATGATTAACTATATTTGAATTTTCCATCGGTTAGCACTGTCACAACCATAAGATGAAAGCATATTTTATGAAAGACACATATTGCAGTAACAAAAATATTTAGGAGAATCAACTTTTTTTGATAGCGTCACATTGGCCTTTCTTTATTAATAACACAATAACATTGACTACTCAAACGTGAAACTAAGTATTCAAATTAAAAAGAAAAAAAAAACTGAACTCAGATTTGAGAATAAGAACACATCATCTATTGAAATTTGAAAAAAAAACTGCTTAGAATGAAAATTTTATTACTTTGCATAAATAAGGGATGCAGGAAAAGATGTGAGTAAAATGCCTTTTTTAATTGAAATTTCAGAATCTAGAAGAAAAAAAAAGAAGTTGTATAACTACAGAAAATATTACAATCTTTCGTGACGTTAGAAAATAACAAGCACTCAAAATTCTCGAGGAATAAACTGTAGTAAATAAGAATTAGGTCAGAATTAGTTTAAATCTAGTCCAGAAATATATGCTCCACATATCGAATAATCGATAAGATAGAAAATGATCAGAAGAGAAGATAAATCTTAATAATGATATGATTATAAGATGATCAAATAACAAAATCATAACAAGAAATTCTCTATCTTTCCAGAGTTAAATAATTGTTTAATCTTTTCTCTTCCAATTATGTCACAGTAATACTACTCCATTTTCTAGAAAATGAGCAGATATGGCGCAATTATCTTTTTATCTCATCAAAACTGCGCGTATCATCGCATTTCGCATTGGAGCATTCCTGAGAGACTTAAGAAGTACTTCAAGTATGAGAAAACGTGACAGTTAGTACTATTCATATCTTAATACTACCGCTCTCTCTGCCCTACGTTACAAGTCGGGCAATTTCTATGATATGTCAAGTACTGCCGCCCTTAGCAAGCAAACGGGTAGGGCGCATTTATCCTCTTGCAGGGAATGGGTAGAATGTTGTAATTAGTGCATTTACACAATTGTTAGTCTAACTGTGTAGAATGAAAATTAGGTGTTTTGATGGATTATTTCGCGTTGTTTGCTGAATCGTCTACTCGATTTCCCTTCTTTTGTTTTTTTAGGAATTAATTAATTAATCGAGATGAATCGAATTGTTTCAAATTTTCATGTGATAATACTATGTTTCAGATCTAAGGAGATCTAAAGACTCACATCCTCCCATTCCTATCCTTTTTAAATTTCAATTTTTATAACTTTAAATTAATTAAAACCTGTTTTAAATGAGTTCCTTTAATTCAACATTCCTATAATTTCCCATACGTATTTGATATTTTCATTTTTTAGTTGAATTTTGTCGTACTTCCTTTTGCAATAGTTGAAGTATGGAATATTTTGAACTATGTCGTTTCACCTGCAACTAGTTCAATGCGTGAGGATTCAGAATTTGGTTTGAATTTTTTTTTTTTTTTTGCAAGGAGATTCTGTCATTCTTATTGACTACATATTTTTTTTGCTAAGCCTGTTTCATTAATTAAGTTTATTAATAATGTATAATTGTAAGATAAATTAGCAATATCATAGTTGGGTTTAATGCACTACAAAATTATGCCTTTGTTTATAGAATTCATTTATGTGTGTGAAAAAGTCTGATGATTGGTTGCCATATTTGCTAATCATTTGTATCTTTGTCATTTTCGTCACAATTCCGCATGAGTATTTTCACATGAGCGCTCATTGTAAAATTGTAACGTTTTGCTTTCATTGTTTGTTTTCTTTTTCATTTTCTATTTGCTTCATGTAATGTTAATTTTTCTAAAAGTTTCTTGTTGTTTTTAAAAGAAATTAGTTATTGAAATCATATCAAATTCAAGAATAGAAAAATTAGGAAAGTAAAAGTTAAGAAATTTTAAACCTTCTTGCATAAAATAATTTTACAAACTATTTTCACAATTCTGTTCTAGCAATTTTTCAACAAACAAAAAAAGGGAAAACAAATGTGCTGAATGCAAGAGTTAGATTAACTGTATCCAAGATCCTTATTCTGAAATATTATTTCCAAAAAATGAGTACCACGTAATAAATTTCAACCTTTATTTTTGCTTAATTAAATGGATACTGATATTCATATATTGAGTAAAAAGAGGTGGCTATAAATTCAGTACCATTTATTTCCTACACTTTTCAGCTTTTTTCAAAATTTACATGTTCTAATAAAGAAAAGACTTCTATTTCCAATTGAAACTATTTTTACTTATTAATTTAAGCATGGGTCGTTATGGAAATCTTACAGTTAGAGTTTTTTTTTGCAATTTAAACAGCGAAAAAACTTTAAATCTAACTATATTTAAGTGCTAATAAGTTAAAAATCATCAATGAAATAAATTTATTTGGAAATTGACAATTTTATTTGCGTTGCATCTTCATCAGACATTAATCTGCTCATATCCTAAGAGCGAATTTTTGATAAGTGAAAGAAAAAATATACATATATGAAATCATCACCTTGAAATATAATTAAAATGACAAAATTTTAAAATAGCTATTAATATCACTGTTGTTCAAGATGATTTTTGAATGACAACTTTTTCATTTTTTTTTTTCAAATACGATTTGCATTAAGGAAGAAATCCCATTTGAACTAACTGTCGGAATGTTGAAACGAGATTTTGGCCAATACACGCTAGCAATGTCTTTTAGTAAGGAATTTTCAAAAATACAGCAAAATGAGATGTCACGAAGAGAATGAATCGAAATGATTGTCATTTTTTGAAAGGATTTTATATTATATCTGATTATCAGTTTTTTATATCTTAATTCTTGCTTATCATTTGATTTCCAGAAAAAGAATCTTTATAGAAGCTTGTAACTCTTGATAAATTAGTCTTCTTCATAAAATTTAAATGATATTAAATTAGAAACAATAGCAGTAAACCTTCAAAAAGTTTGGCATAAATATGCGATTTCAAAGAATGTCATTTTGAAATAATTTACTTAAATCTAGTTTTTAACGAGCAAATAAAAAACATGAATTCTCAAGAAAAGTTATTGCAAAATGACAATTTTCTGAGAAAATAATAAACTTCAATAATTGAAATATTTTAGTCATTTAAGTGAAATAAATTTCTCAGAAGAGTCGTTTGAAAAAAAAAACGTATACTTAAAATGAATTACAAAATTTGAATTAAAACGAATAATTAGAAACATCCGATTATTACATTTTCTCTTCGTTCCCATTGAAACCACTTAGAAATATTACTTTTCAACGAAACTTTTCCAAGTGAAATTTTAGGAAAAAGGGAACAGAAGAGAAATTAATCACTTAATTGACTTTTTTTTTGTCCTTTTTATTTTTACCAATTTTTGTTCTTTTACCAATACTTTTAATCAAATATTTGCATTTGCATTGAAGATTTAAAAGCTTAACGATTAATATGACAGAAAACAAAAAGTTTAATAAGTGCATTTTGGAATGATTTGCTACATCCAATAGCCCGAAAATAGTATAATATTGTAATTCAACTTGACCTTTGCTCTAGGAAAAAAGAAAAGTTTGAAATTGCTTTTTCTAATCTTTTCGCTTTTAAAGGAACCAAAAATAAGATGACCAAATGCACTAGTAATACTAGGAAAACAGAAATACGAGCAAGTTTGTATTCACTCTCGAAACTAACAAATTAATTAGCATTTTTCAAAAAAAAGAAAAAAGAAAAATGCAGTTCAAAAATATCAAGTTGAGGAAATTTTGTACAAAAAAACCTATACAGTTTCCTTGCTTTCAATTTTTATTTTTTGTTTGCTTTTTTTTTTGAAGGATGTTAATTTCTCAATTTAGATGTTATGAATTGATTTTTTGCCATCAATTGACTAGCATAAAAATTTTACTGTTAATTAATTTAAAGTACAAATCACCTTTGTCTTGGACTTTAATTCAAACAAGTGCTTACTTGCTACCAATCTTCATGAAACTTTAATGAATCAAATTGAAATCATTTGAAACATTTTATTGGTGACTGGAACTCCTAGAAAATGAATTCTTTGATAAAGGCCTGGGTATTTGGATCTTTATTACGTAATTGGTGAAATTGTTTCTTATCAACATTTTTTTAGTTTTATCATTAATCATTGTATCATTAATCAATCTATCACAAATTACTTATTATCATTACAATATAAGTAATATCATAATTTCTTTAATTCTTTGCAAAAAGTTTGAAACACTAAAGTAACATGGAAAATCGATCAGATGAATTTAGTTATTAAAATATTGGTTATCTGATATGTAATCTAGCATGATCAAATGCTTTATTCATTTATTTATTTTTTTTTTTTAAGCGGACTTCTTAAGTTCAATGATTTTCAGAATTCAGAAGTTGCGTTGATAATAATAAATCAGCAAACAATAACTGTAATCAGTTTTTTGACACATTACCGTCATTATTATCATCATCAGTTATGATTTAAGAAATTAAAACATCGATTTTTATGCGCAATTCATTTCTCAAAATATATCAAAGTCTTGTAAAACATTCGTTATGTTTGCACAAAATAAGAAAGCAATGAGAACTGAGCTTTTCATCTTTTAATTTATTTCAAATTGTTCATTAAATTTGTTTCAAATTATTTTAAATTTATCAGTTCAGATCATTAGCTCAAACTTATTCCAAATTTAATTTCTTTGAATGTTCAAGTGAAAGGATGAATCAATTTTTGATAATTGCTCACTTTGCTTATGATAACTATACTTTTCATTTTAAATTGTCTCATCCATTTGACAAAACACACTAAATAGTTTATTCGTCAATAATTTCTTGATCAAATGATTGACAGTTGATTTAGTTGTATTTTATGATCAAATCATTCGAATTATTTATATCTTATCTATCATCACTTCATTAGTTCAAATATAAATAAGTGGTAATGTTGACATAAAATGAGCATTAAGCCATGTTTATGCAATATGAAGACAAATGACCTCATTAACTTATCACTTATGCTTCTTTCAAACAAAAACAAGAAAACACTTCTTGTGATAGCTTAACACTATCACAATTCTAATCCACACACTTTATTCTTTCTCATTCAATTGGATAACATTTGAATATTATTTATTTGAAAATCATAATAACATTATCATTAATCAGTCCCATCTATCTTATTAATGAGTTTAGCTTCAAAGTTATAATTGCTGACAAATTTGTAATTAGTACCTTTTTGTAGTAATAGGCATACTCTAATAGAATTCAATAAACACTTATCTTTCATTTGTTGATACAATTGTTGTGAAAAATAATATGAATATAAGAATAATTCGGCTTTATAATTAACTGCTTCAAATGAATCGCAATAAGCTAAGATTTTTTGACATTCTAAGAATGAGAAAACAAAGTGGTTTGCTGTCTTATAAGAGCAACAGAGGTTTTTTTTTTACCGCAAAGTCATACATTATATGAATTCCATATTTGAATAAGCAAATGATAAGGTAATTGGAAGAGTTTAATTTGAATATTATCATTTCAAAGCTTCTGTGATTGGTGACATGATTGTCTTCCTGTTGATATTAGTTATTTATTTCCTACCCACAAACATTTCATACATAAGGAGTAACTTATCAATTGATTTTGTAACTTATCAATTGATTTTCTGCTTTTCATTCTTTTCAATGAATAACAATTTCTTGAAGAAGAAAAAATGAGAGAAAACATTTGGTTATTCAAAATGAGAATATTCATAGTAAACTTTTGATTTGCATGTTTATAATCTGATTTTGCATGGTTTCATTTCAAATGCAGTTGCTAAAGGAAGCTGATTAACTGTTATTATTATCTAATGAACAAGCTAACCTTATCAACTTCCTATATTTTCGATATCAAAATATTGAATGCATTCGGAAGAGAAATGCAACAATTATGGAATTAAGAGAAAAAGTTTAAATTGAGTTTATCTCTCCCTTTCCTTCTCTCTCTCTCAATCATCACTTGAACTTGGATTATAATTTCAATTTTCTAAAAAAAGAGTAAAAAATGAAGTTAAGGAGAGCAGGAAGAGAAGAATATCACGCCATTAAAAGGTTTAATTTTCTTAATTTTTTTAAAAAGGTTCACGCTTAGGATAATTGAATGAAATAGAAGGAAAAAGGACAATTTTCAGTTTCCATGGCAATGAACTACTTCTAGAATAGCTTTAATCTAATGAAATAATCTACTCGATAAATGAGGAAATGTCCTGTGATGGCGATTTTATGTCTCATTAATAAATTTTATGAAAGAATTTAGGAAGTCTATAGTAGTGGAATAAGTTTGAAGTTAGAATCTTTTAGAGTTACAAACTTTTTAAATAGTTAGAAAGAATTATAGATGAAAATGAAATTTTCAAATTTAATTTTCAAATTTTTAAAAAATAAAAAATCAACTTTGTACTATCATAACGATTAACTACATTTTCCAAAAATGTTTCTTCACTAACAGTGTTGTTATCATCTTTATTAGTATTAGTCAAAATGATAAACTTGTTGCAAATCATTTGCATTACGTGATGAAGTACTGATATGATAGACTTAGAGTTATTAATAATATTCAACTTTTGTCAATCTTCTGACAATCACAAATTTTGTTTATACATGATGACTCCCACATTATTAGTATCATCGGAATTAAACTAAACGTGACTTTCATGAATTCACGCACTTCTTCAGAATTTTACGTATAACACCAACATCAATAATTAAGAATACTACAGAAAATACACCTTTTAACTGATTACTATGATTTTATTCATTTTGCATTATCAAAATCTTGGCAGCTTATTTGTGAAGAGTTGTTGATAAAGATGATTGCATATGAATTCAACAAGTTGTAAATTATTTCATTTTCTTTGAAATTAATCTGATATGTTTCAATTAATCTATGTGGAAGTTAATGAAGCATATCTGAGAGGAATTAATGTAATAAATGATTACTATGATTTTATTTATTTTGCATTATCAAAATCCTAGCCGTTTATTCGTGAAGAGTTGTTGATAAAGATGTTTGCATATGAAGGAAGGAAAAAAAAAAGCTTTCAACATCATGAAATAAATTGATTTATCACAAATTTCAAACTGTTTACCACAATCAATTATTCATTAATTTCATAAATTAAAAAAAGTTCTGCTCTTTATCTTTCCTGGCTTTGAATGAAAGAATTTTTTTTTTTGATCGATGATGGAGCAAAAATTATAACGTTTGAAGAAAATAAACTTTACGCTTTTTGATTACAGTATCTAACAGTCAGACTTCATACAATAATGGATACTGTGGATATCGTAGTGAGATATTGTAGCAACGCAATAAGTACTGTAACAGTTGAGGTTTAGAGTAATCGAAATCAGTCATTTTGATTGTGTAATGGCAAAATATTGCACAAATTGCAAAAAAAAAAAGAACCGACTCTCTTAAGCTCAATTGGCCGATTCATATATTTTGAATATGATGATGGTTTCATTTGACTTACAATTAAGCAGTGGTAAGGAATTATATGAAAAACGAATAAAATGTGGTCTAGATGAAAGTGAAGACACTATTCCTTCAATGATATCAAGATTTGCTGCAATTTATCACTCTAAAAATTTCCGCTTTCTTCTACTCAACATGGTGTTAAAATTTCGATGAATCTGATCAGTTCACTTCAAATGATTTGATATATCTACAAGCCAAGTGTAGCTTATAAACACTGATTAATTGATGATAGATCTGTTGACAGATATGTGTGCTATCACAATATTGCATTAATATCAGGAAATAGTTAAGAAAATTGGAATTAAACTTCTTGTTGATTTTTTTCCCTCTCTTCTACTAACATTTGATATAATTCGTTGTCTTCGAAAACTCTTACCTAAGCCTTAATCTTATAAGTTTGTTAAGTTTATTTAATTATATAGCTTATCACCAATGTGGTTTTGTTTAACTTCATTTTTTTTATCAGCACTAGGAGTTAAATTGATTATACATTCATGTTTACTTCTCATGTAGACTTTATTTTTCAACTGAATTTCTTCTGCAAGAAGCATTTATTTGCATTTGAAATTTGTGTTTGATAAGTGCTCAACTTTTTGCCTTTGCGAAATAGATGGATGGCATCGCTTTTAGAATGCAAAATTTCGTATAATTCATTGTGATAAGCAATATTTTGAAAATGTTACAATGAATGGTCTAATTCTACAGGAATCTGTAATGGCTACTTCAACGCGGGGTATTCGAAGGAAAAATCGATGCTTTGAACATTATAATGATGAAATGATACGACGAAGCATTTGTATTTCTCAATTCTTAAAGTACTTTTTAGTAGTTTTCAATAAAAGGTATTGATTTTGCTCTGATTAGTTTTGCTGAACATTTGGAATGTGTTAAAAATGAAAAATGTTATTGGAGAAATTTTTAAAATTGATCGGAAAATAACCTTCTGAAATACTCGCATTTTTTTTCATGATTATTTAGGATTTAAGTACAATTTAACACGATAGTTTGAAACAAATCACGAAAAAAAGTTCTTGATGGCTATGATTAGCATAATATTATATGAATTTTGAAAATTTTAAATTTTGAAAATAAAAATTTGGAAAAATGATAATTAGACATGTTTTGTTTGTCAGAATGTTCAAATTAAAATCCTCTTAAAATTTCAGGGACTCACAAACGATATCGCTGAAGAGCAATTACATCACATCAATTATCAATGATATAATTTCGTCAAGTAATGAAGCCGAGAATATGCCTCAATCACAAGTGATTTTGAATATCAAAATAATAAATATGAATTTATGAATACATTAAGTCAAAAAAAAAGAAGAGATAAAAGTGGGCTAAACATTTTTGGAGGTTCATAAATTTAACGGTGCCACAGAATCTGTAAGAATGACTCGAGTTCAAAGGTCGCAACATTTGCTATATCATTAATAATCCATATTGTGGAGTCTTTTTTTATACCTAGACTGAAACTTGAACCGGAAATTATCGACTCATTGAGAAGTCTTTCCCTTAATTTTGTTATCATTTTCCTTATTTCAGCTGCTTTTCTTTTCCGGTCATAATTTTGCAGAATTATTTCTTTCTTAATTAAGTTGGTATAAGTTAAAAAAGTATAGATTTATGATCAGATCAATGTTTCTACTACTCATTTATCTTATCTTTGTAAAATATTAATTCTAGTTGGGATTCATAACGGATAGTAACAATGCTGATATATTTTTACGTTTAAATATTGGCGGTACACATTTCCTGATACGTAATGAAACCGTTCTACGACGAAAAACTGGTATGAATTTTCACTTATAACTTTCTTTTAACACTCTCTCATTCTCATTTTCTCTTTGATATAATCAATTTACAAAAGTTTTACGTATCAGAAGTACTGTGATAGAATTCAACGAAATATTTAAATTTTCAATTTAATTTCTTATCAATGTCTTCTAATCCTCTCTGTGTTGCTTTTTCGAAATCAGCCTGAAATCTCATAACTTATTCATTATTTTCTTGCTACTACCTACTTTCATTTTTTCAAATATTGCATATTGCAGTTTGCATATTTAAGCAATGAATTAATTCATTGCCTTTAAGAATTAGAGCAATTTAAATTAAATTTTTACAGCGAAGCTATTTTCACTTGGCTTTCGTTTTTACAGTAAGAACTATTTTCATTTAATTCTAACATTACAGTCTAAATGATAAATTCTTTAGCAGAATTCCTCCAACTTCCTTCGATTAATAATTCGACAATAGAAATAGAAGCAGAAAATTTTGAAATCTCGAGAGCTTGCATGTTTAAAACATTAAATCTATTTGAGAGTTTGTTGAACACTGTTAATTTTAAAGATAAAGAAGGGAAAACTGAAGATTGGAAAGAATGTTTAGATCCTTAATTTTGAAAAGTTGAACTTATTTTCTAATTTTCAGACTTCTCCCTATAAGCTAACAGCATAATCTTGTTAATTCGAAATAGATAGGAAACTTTCTAAATTCAAATTTGAAATTTAGAACATACTTCTAAAATTAGCATTTTAAAGAGAAACATTCGTCTAATTTGCTACTTATGAAAACAGATATAATATGCATAATAATAGTAAACAAATAATTTATGACTTAGCATTTTTATCTTAACTTTTTGTAAAAAGTAACAAATTTTGTTTAAATGATAAATTTTTAGGTCTTTTATCATTGATTGTTCGATGGCCACATGAAAAACGCATACCTTTGGCAGATGCATACCTTGAAAATACAAACGAATATTATTTCGAACGTTCCGCCTTACTATTCAACGTTATTTATCAATTTTATCTTACAGGTAAAACTAACGTTTCATTTAATTTTCATCTTTTCCTCGATTTAAAATTAATCTGTTATATATTTCTTACCATTTACCCTTTTCTGTTTGCAATTCATACACATCAAGCTGTTGTTTAGAGAGAGATAAAGTGACTGATCTATTTTTTATCACTGATAATCAATTTAACTGATTGAAATTTATTCGTCAAATTTTATCACATCAACCAATATTAGACAATTTAAATGTGCTTAGTCTATACAATTCATTCCAAATATTTGTTGATTCATTAGTTAGCATTCGAATAATTTATAACCACTGAAACTTTTACTGATACTTGTAGAATTTCCAAATAAATTATGTAAATATAAATTTTAGAAAAAAATTTAAACAAAATTACCATAAATTATAGGTTTGATACATTTGCCAGAAAATTTATGCTTGAAAGATTTGCTAAATGAATTGGATTATTGGTGTATCGCACCGGATAAGTATTTGGCCGAATGTTGCTGCTTTAATAGAATTGACAATCAATTAGATTCATTCAAGAGCAGCACTGAAACAGATCAAGCGGACTATTTCAGACATCTCCGCTTTGGTGAATATCGATTACAAATTTGGAATCTCATGGAAGTGCCATCAAGGTTTGAATAATTTATAAATTATTATGCTAAAAGCAATCTGTAATCTAAGGAAACTTCCTGTATCATACCGTATCCTATCTGTTTACAATATTTACTCTATATAATATAATTATCGGTTAAGTATTTCTGAGTCATTTTCAGTAAGATTAATCCTGCTTGGAGTTGCCTTTTTAGTCTTGAAATGATTACCTGGGATAGCTTACTACTGTAATCTGGATGATACTGTAACACAGTAAGCTGATATTGTGAAATATAGTGTAATGAGAAAAAGAAAAAGAAATGAGTGGAAAAAAAAGCATTTCGGGTGCTATTGAATAGTTCAATTTTAAATTCTCTCGAACTTTGAATCAAATTTTAAATTTTATCCAGTAAACTAAAAGAGAGGAGAGAGAAATGAAAATATTGCAATGAAGCAAATTTGGCATTTTTTCATTTTTTCCCTCGTAAAAATTTGTATTTTTTCTTGTATTCTTCAAATCATATGAATCAGATCAATTGATAATTCAATCAGATGATAACATCTGATTGAATTATCAAGATTATGTGATATTACAGGTATTATCAATTTATCAAAGCAAATATAAATGTCCCAGTTACAGTTATCTATTTATAGATTGCTTTTATGCTTAGTGCAAATGCAATACAAGAAATAACATAGAGTTAATTTGACTTTTTTTTCTTTTAAGCTCATGTGCTGCTCAAATTTTTACAACTCTTTCTGTACTATTTGTTTTTATATCAATACTTGGCCTAGTACTTGGCTCATTACCTGAATTCCAACTCAAGACAAATTTTACTACTACTATTGGTAAGTCATTTCTCTTTTATTTTTTAAGAATTTTAGGCAGCGACACATTAAAATTTGGTCGTTGTTGTGATTTTTAATGACTTAATTTTAATGACATTGTTGTGATTTTTCTAACGATTTAATTGAATGATTAAAATAATTTAATGTTTTTGAAAGTTTTTATCAGTTAATAACTAGATAGATAAATTTAGTAATTATTTAGTTCTAAATTAATCATCAAATATTCGTTTATCTCCACAGCTAAAAACAATTCGTTTGTGTAGATTTTACGAGTACATTACGTTTTTGACGTATAAAATTTAAAGGATTTAATTTTAAATTAATCTTTAAGTTCCTCAATAAATGAATTATTTGCCATCTTCCATAGTTTTTCTTTTTTTTTTAAATTTTTGAAGCTCTTGAAATTTGTGTATTAATAAATAACTGATCAAGAAAAATAGAAGCAAAAAATGCTATTGCAATTAGTTGAGTGAACTTATCCCACAATATTACTCAGCATTGAGTCTATTTACTGATACTTAACTCAATTTACTATTACTTAAATTTATTTGAGTTACGTTACGATCGTTACTATGCATGCAACTGCTACCTATAAGTATATGCATGCAGCTAACTTGCAAAACTATTTCTCTATTTGTAGAATTCTTCTTTCTTTTTTTTATTTCTTTTTTTTTTGTGATATGAATAAAAATAATTTTGTAGATTCGAAAAGCTTTCAAATGGTTGAAATGGAACCATTGCCAGTATTTGAACGATTAGAATTCATTTGCATTATTTGGTTTATCTTCGAATATGCATTAAAAATGTTAATTAGTTATGATCGTATGAGTACATTTCTTCGATTAATGAATATCATTGATTTATTAGCTATACTTCCATTTATTATTGAAATTGCTCTCAATTTAGTTGGATTTAATACCAAAAATATGCGAGACCTCAAGGTATCATTTCATTCTATGTAAATTATCTTCCATCCTTATTTCATATTTATTTTCAGGTTATTTTTTAATATTAGTAATGAATGAGATTAGGTGTAATACATAGGAAGAAAGAAAAAAGGTATGAAGAAAAAAAGGAATAAATGTATGTCGCCTATTTCTTGTTTAAGTTTAATTTTGACGTTTTGAAGTTGAAGTAAGGTTGACATATCTTCTATAAGTACACGTTTTCAGTATTATCTGAAATCATCTACAGTACATCTCTCTCTCTCCTTCTCTTTGGTTTTTTTTTTTAGCAAGATTTCATATTTAAATTTAATGGAAGTAATGATTTACAGTTTGCCTTCTTAGTAATTCGTGTTTTACGTGTTTTGCGTGTTATTCGTATATTAAAACTTGGCCGATATAGTATTGGTTTGCAAATGTTCGGACGTACGCTAAGAGTAAGAGGCTTTTCGCTTAAAACGTTTCATTATTATATTTTCTATTTTTTTTTTTTTTTTGAAAAATCTAAAATTGTATTTTACATTGTGTAAAACTGTAAATTATTTAATTTATTTTTGTTAAAGGTTTTTTTTAAATTTCAAAAATTGAAAATATTTATGCATCGATGATATTTAGGCTAGTTTTCGGCAGCTCAGTATGATGGCAATGGTTGTTTTGACTGGTGTTATATTTTTTAGTACATTAGTGTATTTCATTGAAAAGGATGTTGAAGGAAGTCAATTTTATTCTATACCGGCTGCTTGTTGGTGGTAAGCTTTTCCGGATCAGGTCCGGATCAGGTACAAGCAATATCATATATCACATTTAATAATTATGAATAATTTAGAAAAAGACAAAAAACGATAATTCTTTTATGTTTTACTTTTTGCCTCGCTATTCTTTTCTTTTTTTTTTTTGATTTACTTAACAATTTCTTACTAAATTATGATTTTAACTGAATAAAATCATTCGTTAATATATTTATAATTTGAGTGAGCAATTAATTATTTAATTTTCTTATTCATTTTTTTCTTTTAAAAAATATAACAGAACTATTTATCATTTTACGATTGACTTTTTAAAAATGTTTAAATAAGCCAATTAATGAACAATATAATCTCTCATTGAATCAATAATTATTGTCGCGTTGTTTTCTTGTTAAAAAAAAATACCAATCAAACAATGTTATTAGATTTCCTTTCTTTGACACAATAATTAATTAATTAATCAATTAATTAACTAATTAATTTTTTCCGGTGTATCGTCACTATGACAACAGTTGGTGAGTTTCGCTTCCTAATTATTTGTTTGTTATGAATGAATGATACTAATAATGCACTTTTGCATGCATGCGAGTTTGCACCCTATGTTTTTTTGTTTTTTGTGATTTTATAAAATAGTTGTGAAAAAAGAAAAAGTAAAAGTAAAAGCAATGAAATGAAACTTAAAAAACTTAGCTTACACATTTTTGCATATTTCAAGATTGAAATGAAAGTATAACTTTTCAATTTTTTTTCTTTTTTTTTTTTTTTTTTGTACAAACCATAGTACATAGAGTCAATATGATAATTAAATGTTATTTCGTAAGAAGAAATATTATATTGAATATTAACAATATAAAACTCAAAATTAATATAAAAATTAGGAAAATGGAAAATATTTATGACAAATTTGTGCAATTTTATTTTTACAATTTACAGAAATGTCGAAATAAAAGTATAAGATATTTGCATATATATATTTAAAAAAATTTCTGAAAACTATTTTTATTAATTATTATTCACATTTTTTTTTTCTTGCTTCCATTTAGAATTATTCAATTTTTAACATAAATTTTCATTTCAGGATACGGAGATCTTACACCAACAACAGTCCGTAAGATATTAATTATATTAATTACTACAAATTTTAATCATTATTATCATCTACTATCTAAGATCAAATTCAATTTAACCTCAAATTTAAACCTTATCAATGATTTTATCAATATTATCGTTCCATTTGCTACATTTCATTCTATAAACATTTCAATCCGTTTTAATCTATGAGTTTCATAGCATTTAAATGTTCCTTTTCTTTTTTTTTTAAAAAAAAAAACCTATTGCAAAGCAAAGATCAAATGATTTGAAAAAGAAAAAATCATTAAAAGATTTGGTGTAAGTTAGCTATTTATCTTTTTTCCTCTGTCATGATTTATTTTTCTCATCATTTATTATACTTGTAAAATAATCATTTTTCTTGGGAATTTTTTTTCTCAAAAAATCCTCTGTTTCTTTTTTATTTTATTTGGATTGAATAGTTTTAAATTTTTTTTTTCGAAAAATTTCAAGTTTGTAAGAAAAAAAAATTTAGCTATATTAACTATAGTGAAAAAAAAATTTTCTAGTTGGAAAATTGGTAGCAACCGGTGCAATTGCGTGCGGTGTTTTAGTGCTTGCCTTACCGATAACTATTATTGTAAGTTAATTCACTTATTTTTGTCATTTGTATATATTTTTTAATTCTGTTTTTTTTTTCTATTTTTTTTTTCAAAATATTTTCTGAAAAAAAATTGTAGTAGAAATAGCGAATAAAAAGTATAAAAATGAATGAAAAAATTTTGATATAACAAATGCAATGTTTTGATCTGTAATCAATAGCGAAGTAAATTCTAATGATAAAAATAATGATAAAATCTAATGATAATGATAAAATTCTAATGAAAAAAAAAATTTTAATGATAAAATGAATTACCTCTCTATTAATCTAAAAATGTTCCGATTGTTTGCATATATGCCAGCAATGTAATTATTGCTTAAATTTTTTGATATGAAATAAGATTTTAAAAATTTTAATTGCTTATTTAGTTTTGCATTCATTGAGAACACAAATTTCTGTTTAGGTTACTCAATTTCAGGTTGATAATTTTATGAAAGTAACTGAAGAAGATGAAAAACTTTCACATCGATTGAGACGAACTGGACCAAAAGATAGCATTACCATGTAACTTTTTTTTTCAAATTTTTTTAAAATTTAATTTTAAATTAAATTATATTAGAAGCAATATATTTTAGCATCATAAAAGTTAATTATAGAATCATGCACTTACGATACTCGTAAGAATAATTTTAAATAATTTCAGTGAAGTACCATTGGAAGCATTCGTACAAGAGCAACAAATGAGATTGGTACGAATGGAAAATAACAGATACCTGGAAAGTAATAAACAACAAACATCTACTTACAAAAATAATAATAATAATGATAATGATAGTAATAATGATAATAATGTTAAAGATGAGAGTAACGATAAT
This sequence comes from Wuchereria bancrofti, assembly GCA_005281725.1. NCBI lineage: Eukaryota > Metazoa > Nematoda > Chromadorea > Rhabditida > Onchocercidae > Wuchereria > Wuchereria bancrofti. The sequence continues at coordinate 9,841,319 of SSBO01000001.1, forward strand.
GATAACATTAATGATGGAATAAATCAGTAATGCAAAATGTTTGCCATCACTTCATCCATGAAATATTATTCATTTTAAAATATTTGAACAAATAATTTAGAATAAGTTAAGAATTGCTCTATCGTAGGATTAAAAGTTTCCAAAATCATTTTGATCATTCACTTTTGCAAATTGTGTACTTTCTTCGATAATGCGCAAAATGTTAAAGTTAGACGAAAAGAAATGAACATGAGATAGCAAGTATTCAAAGAAGATTTCAGAAAGAGAAGAAAAAAAAAATGATTCTTTGTTTCAAAAGAGAAAAAAAAGAAATTTAAAAGAGAAGGGGAAAAAAAGAAAATAACAAGACAAAGTAAACTTTAATGTAGCAATAACATTATTATTATTATTATATTATTATTATTATTATTACAATAAAACATTAACCAAATAATATCAGTAGATATTAAATGATCAGTAATCAAGAAAAAACTAATCATATCAATGATAATTTAAATTGGATTCTCTAAGAGATATCTTTTGAGAAAAGTTTTAAGTTAATTTGTTAAACAGATTAGAATGTGATAATATGCATTTGTTTATAGCAAAATGCAATAATTGGGATGAAATAATATTAGTAATAATATTATCCATTAATTAAAGTACAAAAAAGTAATTTATTTCCACACAACTTGGTGGATAATAATAATATATGAGTTACACTTGATGAAATAGGTATGTTTGAATTTCACATATACATATGAAATAATATAATTTAAAAATGAAATATGTAATCATCAGTGTCTAGAAAAAATTGAAAAGATTTTCACTCATTTCATCGTTCTTTTTTTTTTTTGTTTTATTTTAATAAATGTAAGCAATCAATGATAATGATTTAAATGGCAAAATGACAACTTGTTAGTATTCAATATGCAAATTGTTAAACTTTTTAGAAATTAAATAAGTAAATAAATTATACAAATAGTATTAATGTTCTTGCACTAAAAGTAATAGAATGAATGAATGAATGATGCAAAGAAAAATGTGTAATTTTTAATTTCATGAATATATTTACAATTATAATGATAAGTAAGGAATTTAATCCTTTTTTTTTTGCCATATTTCAAATCCAATTTAAAGTATTTTTTAAATGCATGCATGCATTATGCATTACGAAACTTTTGCAAGCAATTATGAATGTTTGGAAAAATATAATCTAAAAGCATTAAAATTGAACAAATCACTCGTCATTTTCAAAATTATAATAGCTTGAATAGATAACTGAAAAGAATGTTAAAGGTTATGCAAAAACATTTTGTTAATTTATTTTAAATTGAAAAATTAAACGCTCATCATTATAGCTTCTTTTTTTTTTCTTTTTTTTTAGAAGTTCTTAAAATGATAATTTTTCACTAAATAATTTCATTCATAGTGCAACAAAGATCAATCTATTATATTGATATATTGAAAATATAAAACAGATGTTTATTTTATTAAAATCCATTTGGAAATTAAAATTTATTTTACTAGAAATTATTTCTATAATGCATTTGCAATTTGAATGAATGATATGCAACTTGTCTTTTAATTTAAATTTTTCATCTTATTTCAATTATTTTTAAAAGTGTATCATTTCTATTCATTTGTTTGTCTCATTACAATGACATTGTATTATCAATTAATTAACTGTTTCATTTGATGCTTTTCTTTTTTCCTTCCCTTTTTTTTTTCGTCTTTCAATAAATTATCAATAGCTCAATGCCGTGTAAAAGTTCTACGAGCAATGAAATAATTGATGTGCATTGAGAAATGATCACATACCAATTTAACAGTGATAAAGTTATCAATGATAAAACATCATTACATGTTGCTACATATTTTTGATGTGATTTAGAGTCACGCTATACCTATTAGTGATAAAATTATCAATGATTGATAAAGTATCATTGCATAATGAAAAAGATAGAAAAATAAAGAGGTACTCTTTCCTCGTTTAATTAAAATATTTGTCTATTTTACAGCACTGATAATAAGAAATCTCAAGAAAAAAAAAAAAACAAATAGCGCATAAAATAATGAAAACATTGCACTACTATTTGTCAAATTAGTTTATAAAAAATTTCGAATTTTTTAAAATTTCTCAAAAAAAAGATCGAAATGTGACATTGTATTATCAGTTTAAATTTGAAATTCGAAATTATCCATCTTTTACAATATTTAACGCTTTCATATCGCGCTGCTTACTACGACCGCGTATCTTTTGAACTTCATTTTAGTATGATTGTGAAATGATTGAAATGAAATTAGTGAAATTGCTGTAATGTTGTCAAGAATCATAAATAAGATTTGTTATGATTTGTCGATGGAACAATTGGTGCCATTTGCTATAAAACAGTGATATATGTGAGGTATGTCACATCTTTCACTTCAATTTTTCTTTAGTTTTTTTTTTTCTTATTAAAAAGCTTTTAGCACTGCTTTTTTTTTCTCACAAAATTTTTTCAAAAAAATCACTTAGTAAAATTTACACCATTCTATGAACTCTTTTGCATTCATACTTTCATCTTAATCATATGATAAATATCAGTGATTTCTTTTCCTTTTTTTTTTTGCAAGTTTTTCTCAGTTGCAAAAATTTGTACTCATTTATCAGGATTTCTTCAGCTCTCCTGTTCACATTTTCTTATTCTATTCATTTCTAATTGCTACTATTTCATTAGCAATATTTCTTTATTAGAGTTGTAGAATATCTTATGAAAGATTGTTTTATATTTTTGTTAGATATAGTATTTTGTTTAGTACAATAATCTATTTGTAGAACGATTAGAAGTCAGAAATTTAAGTGAAATTAAAACCGACATAGTATAATTAATCTTTTGTATGTTCATAAAACTTTCATCAAGCTTTCATTTATTTCATGAAGCTACATTCATAAAACTTTCATTTACATTTTATTTCTTTCTTTCTTTGTAGGATAAATTTTGAGTAAACTTAAGTTATACTGGGCAAAAGCTAAGAATAAAACATGCAAGGAAACATTCACCTTTAAAAAGATTAGATTATTTGCGATTACAGTTGTTTCAAATTGTTAAGACTTGCTCACTATGTATCTGGTATGAAGGCAAATAGCCGGAAAATTCCGCTTTAATTTTGTTTTTATTAGTGCATGAAAAGTTTATGATTATCAGACTTTCTTAGTTGCTAGAATTTTGTTGAATACTGGAAGTATTCAGAAGTTTAACGCTTATAAAATCATTCAGGTAGTTAGAATATATATATATATATATATCGCGATACATCAAACTTTTTTAATTATTCCTTAACTAAATACGTAGCGATGATCCGTAAAATCTTTTCAGAAAAAAAATAAGGCAAACTAAAGCTTAGGTTATCAGTTTCTTCTGAATTTAAACTGTTAAGTTATCAGATTTTAAAATTCCATGTTTTTAAGTTTAACTCTGTTATCTTATTAACAGTTGCATTGAGCCTTCTAAAAGATCAATCGTTTTGTCATTTATCAATGATTGCTCTTAGTTTCTCAAAATTTACCAGATGTTTTACTTTTGTTTGGTCTATTTGAGTTCACCAATCATGACATATAGAACATAACTTTGCTTGAGTATTTCGTCTTTATGACTGATTTAACGTAATTTTGCATGACTAATTGTGCTTTCAATTGATTTAGTTAGGTATTCAGTCACGTACCATAATAATTTTTAATGACTATTAAAAAGTATTCTTTTTTTTACTAAATCTTGAATGACATTTGTCGTTTGATATTCTGTAATTTTTGTGTGATTCTTTAATTTTTTATCCTTTGATTCTAGGTGGTTATGGATTCCACAGTTCTATTTCTCTCCATTTTACCACTGATAACTCTCTTGCTAATGATATGGTATGTTTTATTTGTATAAGTAAAATCAAATTTGCTTTTGTGCTTTGATTTCTTTATCAGACATCATTAAGCTTGTTGAACCATTCATCCATCACTTGTAATTCTTAATCACTGATATATCATTCACTGAAATAAGTTGAAATAATTTCCGACATTTAAGAGTGTGTGGAATTATGGAGTATGAATTAGGTATGTTGTTTATTTCTTAAAACTTGCATAGTAATATAACTTGATACCTAATTTTTTCAGATATATCGATTGAAATATTGCACATTTCATTTTCAATCTTTAATAAATAATTGGCAGAGTATATTTGTTAGAGGAAAATTTGCTTTTGTTCATCTCCTCCTTGCTATTCATTTTTTTTTTTTTTTTTTTTGCATTTAACAATGTTTTTATGTTTTGATTTTCTCTTGCTTTAATGGATATTTGTATAAGTGAAGGATATTTTTAATTGGGCAATAAGTTTAACTCATGTTTCTGTATTTGCTAAGTTATTTAGATTTATTCTTGGTTAATGCATATTTGACTATTTAATCTACGTCATTTTTCAGTTTACATTTTTTTGGATAACATTTTCCAGGTTTCGAATACGAAAACATCGTGATGTAATAGCATTCTTTCATCCATATTGTAATGCTGGTGGTGGCGGTGAACGCGTTTTATGGTGCGCTATCAATGCCATGCAAAAGAAGTAAGTATCTGGTCAAAAAGATTTTATCAAATATCAAGTGGACAAACAAAAAGAAAAAAAAGGAAGAAAAAGAAAAAAGAATGAGAAATTAATCGTTACTAAGATGGCTCAGTGAATGACTTTTAGGTTGTTATTCTTGTTACTTTTCCAAGAAGTTAAATTTGTAATTCGTGAAGTTTTCTATATAAACCGATTTTATCTCTGAAATCATTCTCAGTTTTGCACTACTATCTTGGCAGTTAAACATATTTTAAGTACATTCTAAAACGAACTTTTTTCAGGCATGGCGAAAAATATCGATATGTGGTTTATACTGGTGATGTGGATGTAACACCTCAAAAAATCTTGCAAAAAGCAAAAGACTGCTTCGATATCAAAGTTATTGATAACAATTTGCAATTCATCTATCTTCGGTACTTTTTTTTTACAGGAAGAAATATTACGTTAAACAGGAGCTAAATCTAAGAGCAAATGGTTGTAACCTGTGATAGATGTAACACCTCAGAAAATCTTGTCTGATTAATTATAATTTTGACTGTTATAACCCAAATTAAACATTATAGTTTATGGAAGTTATTTCTGCATTCTGCGCTTCATATCATACTTATTTTGTTGATTAACAGTAATCTTTGTCTAAACTCACATGAAAATTTTCAGAGATGAGCAATGAAATATGTAATTTCATTTAATTTTGAAATAGCTAATGAAACATGCATTAAATCTTTTTTTTTTTTCTATTTGTAGTACACGACCTTGGTTGGAGTCGAACAATTATCCATTTTTGACGTTGTTGCTTCAAAATTTGGCGGGTTTGCTAGTTGGCGTTGAAGCGTTGTTCCGGTACAATCCACTTGTTTTCATCGACACAATGGGATATCCGTTTACGTTACCGTTGTTCAGGTTGCTATTAACCTTTATCGCAATTCAATATTTATTTTTTTTGTTCCTTTTAATGCACAAAAAAGGATGAAAGCAAAACAGAAATGAATGTCTCAATTTTTACAGTTGATACAAAAGTATTTTCTGAGGTATAAAATAGTGCAAAATATTATGACATAGCAGGTGACATTTTGTAGAGAGATGCTGAAGTTTCACGTCCTCATAGAATCTACAGTCATATCACATGTTGATAAAGGCCTCGATTGTTCTTGTTAGTAAAAATTAAACAAATTTTGATAGATTGATGACTTTTTCTTATTTTGGACTTGTTTTGAACAGAAATAATATGTTGAATAGTGCTTTGACAAGAATAAATAATATATGAATAAATGTTTTTTGCAGATGGCTTGCTGGATGCAATGTTGCTTGCTATGTGCACTATCCTGTTATTTCTCGTGGTTAATTTTATTTTCATTTTGTACTTTCATTTTTTTTTTTTTTTTGTTGCTTTCCGAATATGCTTTGTTTCTGATAATGAATATCTCATTTAGAAATGATGAAATTGGTGAAATCATCTGAACCGTCTTACAATAATGCACATTGGATAGCGAAAAACCAATTCTTTACCTATTGCAAGTTGGTATATTATCGTATATTCGCCGTATTCTACTTCCTCAGTGGTATCTGCAGTAAAGTTATTATGGTTAATGGCACGTAAGTATTTGATTTATTATTTCTACTTATATGTTATTGTTTTCAGTTACTTAAGCAGTTGAAACGTTAATATAAACGAAGAAAGATTAGCAAGTTAATATATAGCATTTAACAATAATCTTTTATAGAGACTAGTTCAAAAAAAATGAAAATATGCATATTAGTCATTCCTTGAATGAGATATTCGGTTTATTGATTTAGGAAATCGTTATGTTGCGATTGTTTTCTTTTTCTTTTCTCTTCGCAAAACAATAATTTATGCGTCATTAGATTAACCATAATATCACAATCTCGAATTTAACAAGAGTATCCAATTTACTTGTCTAACATTTGAAGCTAGTTATTAAATTTAAAACTTCAGCTGGACTCGTGATCATATTGTGGCATTGTGGGGCGTTGACGATCGGACATACCTCGTCTATCCACCGTGTAATGTTGATAACATGCTCAGGTTTCTTTACTGTTTATTTGTTAAGGATAGAAGTGGAAAGGAAGCCTCAAAGCATTGGATAACAAAGCGGTATGGGTATCAGATTGGTGTTATGTAGCGAAAGAGGGAATTTATTCGAAAGCTTAATGGATAGTATTGTTTTTCCTTTTTTTGAGGATCAATTCCAAGGCAGAAAAATTGCTGAGGGAGGAGAGAAGAGTGCAGATGTTATCAATTGGACAGATTAGACCCGAAAAAGATCATCGATTACAGATTTGTTTCTTAGCTAAATTGAAAAAACGATTATTGAAAGAAAATCTGAACTACAAGGTTGATTTTCTATATTACAATATCCGATTTCGTTATCACCATTAACACAATGCAAATTTAAGTGGAGATTTTGTGAAATTTCCATTGACTCTAAAATCTGTCATTACAAATGATTTCTCTATACTTGAATTGAGAACAAAGGAGCCTTGAAATATGATTATGAAACTGTTGTAGATTCGATTAGTTATATGTGGTGGATGTCGTGATATGGACGATGTTCAACGTGCCAAAGATTTGCAACTATATGCAGAAAATATGGGCCTTAGCAATGATGACTTAGAATGGGCACTTAATGCGCCTATCGATAAAGTAGAAGCACTACTTGAAGTAATAGGATTTTTGTACTTACGTAATCTTTAAATATGACACCAAAATTAGTGATAGTTCAAATATATAATAATTTAAAATTAAGGAATCACTGATTGGTATTCATACTATGCAAAATGAACATTTTGGTATATCTGTTGTGGAAGGTATCGCTGCTGGCCAAATTATGATCGCTCACAATTCAGGTTAATTTACTGTATCTCGTATGCCCTTTTTTTTTTCTTTTTTGAGTTAGAAATTAACAAATTTTAATAATGCATGATAATTAACAGTTACAGGTGGGCCTAAACTAGATATATTGAATGCAAATGCCGTCGGAAGCAAAACTTTAATTGGTCTGCTAGCAGCGAGTGTGCATGGTAAGCGAGTGTTCTTGCATTTCTCTAATTTTTTAATGAAATTATCAAAACTATTTAGAAGAAAAAAAAAGATAAAGGCATATTCAAAATTGCAAAAAAATCCGAGAAAAAGTTTGATTGTTTATTGGTTTCTTACAACTTTCATTAAATACTGGTAGCGATGTGATTTGCGGGATTTATTTGAAAGTGAATAGGAAGTGAATAGAACAGAGAGAACATTTAGTGAGAGAGAAAAAGTAAATGATGAGAGATAAAGTAGAATGAATGGGAAGAGATTTCAATAAATAATTTTATCGGTGATATGGTCGAAAATTGTTATTATAGCATTTTTTTTCTCTTTTTCACATTATTTGATTTATGGTTATATCGAAAATTTGTTCATTTTTAGATTTTGTGGACTGTACGCTAGAAATAATACGAATGAGTCCGGAAGAACGCAGTTCAATACGTGATGCTGCACGTTCTTCAGTGAATCGTTTTACTGAAGCAAATTTTGAGAAAGGATGGAATTCTGTGGTCGAGAAATTATTACCCATTTATGGTTGATAATATATTTGCCTTACAAGTTTTACATTTTTTTTTTAATTTTATGAAATTAAATAGACTTCAAATGTTCATCTTCATTTTTCATATTTCTTTCGCTTTCTCTTTCCTTTTTTTTTTTTAGTTCATTATACTGCTTTGGATCTTATTCTTATACTTGAGCAGGAGACTTTTTCTAAATAAAACTAAAATAGTTACAGGTAATATTATTTGATCCCTGCCATTAGTCGTTGTAGATTATTGAAGATTTTTGGTTGCTTTTTTATTTTTCATTCATTTCATTATCGCTTTTGCAAATTAGAACTTCTTTATGTTGAAATTTGTTCATAAAGATTAGAAATGAACCCATGTATTTGCTACGATTATTGTTTACTCTTTTCCCATCCTATTAATTAAATTTTCAAGAAAAAGAGGGCAAGAAGGTAGGAGATGACGTAGGAAACATTCCGTGACATCACATTTGTCCTTTTTTAATAGCTTTATATCCCATCATGTAATCCATTTACGACATCAGTCAGCTGTGTACGTACACTCTTTTGTTCACTTTTTTTTCTAGCATTTTTTTTTTCTTTTCTAACATTCTTTGGTTTGTTTAGTTTTGCATAAATTTTATGAATAGGTTATTTTTCAAACAACTTCTTATGAAGTTAGTCTTTGTTTTACACGAATTGCAAAGATTTTCTTAAATAGAACAATTACACACAGATCGGTTGTTCGAATCAGTTAAATATTTCTGTGGCGATAGTGCTTTTGAGTGAAGGAAAAACGTAGAAAAAAAAAAATATAACAATGTGATTATTATTATATCTTTCATTTGGATGTATTATTTATTGACGAATTGCAGCATAAGATATTTACAATACATGTAGCAGTGAAAATTTATGTTTTGATTATTTTATTTGAATTAGAATCCAGCATTTTATGTTGGATAAATTGGTACAAAATTCGTATATATTATGTATGATTCACTTGGCTCAATTTTTGAATTGAAAGATTTAGTCATATATGTATGCATAATGAAGTCTATTTTCCTTTCTACATGTTTCTTGTTTGACTCCTCCCTATTATATGAAAGTATATATGTATATATATACATCAGAATTAATTTTTAAATGAATAAATGGCAAATTAAATTGTATGAGTGCAGAGATTTGATCTGTATTTGAGGGACGTGTGTTTCTGACGTTTCATTTTTTTTTTCTTTGTTTTATTTTCGAAAATTCCAATTCCACTCACACGTCATAGCTCTTGATGATACGTGAAAATTTATTTATGACTTGCATATTAAGTTTATGGTTAAAAAAAAAGATGATCTGATCTATGATTTTTTGGGTATTGATTTTTACGTACTTCCTTATTCGTCAATAGACATCGATATTTTTTGGATTATTTTTTTGTTAACAATAGGTGAAAATGCAAGTTCTTGAGTGATTTTTAAGAAATGACCTGATTAATATGCAGATTTTTACCTAGATGTGCTTACCTTTTGTCTTTTAGCCATCTGGTAGTTGATACTATTAATTAGTAGGAAGAATGAACTAGAAGATTCCTAGTTTATTCTAGGAGACCGGTTTTGTTTGGCAAGAATCAATAGGAAATATGTAATTGTAAGTACTGATAGGTCAAAAAAGTTCGGATTAATGGAAAAAGAACTTTTAGAAAGGAAAATTTTGAGGATTGTATATAAATTCAATTTATTGGCATAATTTCCAGATCAATGACTACGGAAAAATCGGAGTTATTCTAATAGTGCTTTAGTTGAACAACTGGTTGTAACTGTTTCAACTTCATTGTGATTTGAGCGTGATTTCCATCCATCTATCATAGATTTTAGATTTTTTAGCTCTGTGTAGTCTATCGATGTGGAACAGTTTGTGAACAGGAAGATTTAGCTTAGGCCATTATACATTATCGAGGATTTTGTCCAGCTTTCTGGGCCATCGATGAAGATTTTTTCAGTCCAAGTGCTTTATAAAGGCCCTGATGGCAGAGCAAAAACTCTCAAATCTGCTCATGACTTGAGTAGTTTCAGTTTCTTTCAAAGAGGTTCCGTTCAGGTTAGTTAACTAACTACTGGATTTTTTTGCTCAAAACTATGTGGCCTCCGAAATGGTATAATGGGTTTCGACCATTCGTAATTCTCTTATTTTAAATTTAATGTTTTGTGGCCTGTAATTTAAAATAAGGGAAATAGGACTGTATGTTGTTTGCATGTTAAGTTGATTTGAATTGGACTAAAAAATATTTTGATGTAGAAGTATTTGTTCTCTTTCTTGGTTAAACTGATATAAATTAATTTGCAGGAATTCATGATTTTTACTGGAAAGTTACTGGTTGAACGTTCTGCCTTGTCAAGTCGAAGTTCTGTGAAAGAAAATGAATATTTTTGTCATACGTAAATTAAAATTTTTATTTCAATTAGATTTTTTTTTCTCTCTTTAAAATTTAGTCCATATCATAATTCCTAAACATTTTAGTATTTTTGAATGTCATGCCTCACACTTTAAAGTTGTTTTAGCACGAATGATTTAAGTTTTATTTCTCATCTCAAACAAAAACACATAGCTCATCTCACTGTAACAGATGACGAAAGCTTAATCTTATAACTTTTTTTGATCTTTAGATTTGTACGACAAGATGGCTTATCGGGCATTTGTATAACAGATGCAGAATATCAGCAACGTGTCGCATTCACTATGTTACGTCGAATATTGGATGATTTTGCAACCAAAGTGTTATCAGTTCAATGGGTTTGTTCAACTTTTTTTTCTTCTTTCCTATGAAATCAGAGTCAATTGAACCAATATTCAGAGTTGGGTAATCGATGTGAAATTGATAACCTAGGATGTCTAGCTTGGAACTGAAGACAAGTGCAGTTATTAGTATAAACTTAGAAACTTATTAATAACTCCCAACAAAATTTTCGTTAATATTGGTTTATTGGTCATAGCTTCAGACGTTAATGTTTATTCAGCTGAAGCTCATATGAGCATAATAAACATGAAGCAATGCAGCAGCAGTAATTTATTTTTAAGTAATCCCACTTGATTGGAAAACTTCAGTAACTTGCATATCATCTTTGATTGGACAGTAACTTTTGTTTTTTATCAGCTTTCGTTATGACGGAATAAATTTCAAAATAATTTTTGCATTCTTATCGAAATTATAGTCAAGAAGAACCAGCATTCAGGATAAATATGGCGGGAAAATTTTGCGTTGCAAATTGTTTCCTATGTTGTTTGAAATAAATTTTCCACTATGAATCACTTTTTGGAACTTTTTGGCATCCTCGCAATACTTCTAGATTGTGAGATAGAGAAATAAGAGCTTATAGATATTTGAATATTTGAAGCTTTTAACTTAATACAATGGAAAACCGTATTTTTTTGCTGCAGTATAGCAGTTACATCTGTATCGAATGTCGGATTATCTGTTGATGCACTACTTCTAGATTGTGAGATAGAGAAATAAGAACAGAACTGAAATGAAATTTTAATTTATGGAAACTGGAGATATTAAAATATTTTCAAATAGGAATTCTTTGTTATTTAGTGCTTCGACGTGACGCTACTTCTTTTTGTTGCATACATCTGGAAGATAGTGCGTAATTTTCAGGCACAGATAAAAAATGAGAAAGATTGCACATATACAGGTTTACCGGAGCTATTGATGAAATGGCAGAATCCTCGTGAAGCTGATGCGATGACTCGAGTTCAGGTCACCAATGAATTTCTTTGTTTAGATTTAATCAAATCTTTCGAAATTACCAGAACAAATTTTCTGATTTCTCTTACATGCAGTAGAAATAAAATTTTTCTGCTCAACAATTTTGCTTTATCAGTCATTGCGATGGGATGTCATCAATGTTGTAAATATATTTTCAGGAAGAAGTAGAAGAGACGAAAGTAGTATTACATAATACGATACAATCAGTACTGGAACGTGGTGAGAAGCTTGATGACTTGATTGCTGCTAGTGAAGGCCTCTCCAATCAAAGTAAATTATTTTACACCCAGGCAAGAAAAATGAACAAATGTTGTAGCTGGACTTGAATGCTCGTGTTTCTTAAAATTCCATATATTTTTCTTGTTTTTGTTTTGATATGAACTGCTTTTTAAGATGATTTACCCTCCGCCTTGTAGTCTTTTTTTTTTATCATATTCTGAAGAATTGCAAGATTTTTTTATGATATTGAGTTACCATTAAACCGTATGTAAGCATCATGATAGAGATTTACGTTGGTAGTCATCACACTATTCCATTTAATTCACTTGTTAGCAATTACAGCAAAATTTAATATCAAACTATTAAAAGTAATAAGAAGCCAGAAGAAAGTGTATTCTGTCTGTTTGGTTTATTTTTCTTGGGCTTTTTTCGGTTTTTTTCTTTTCTTTTTTTTTTGGAAATTCGAATCAAGTATTGTCACATATTATCAAGCTGGGAAGGAAAACATATGCTTCTTTACTTTTCCTATCATCGTTATAAAATTTTTTCGTGTTTTTTGCTCTTTGTTTTTTTAAATTCCATTATTATTTTTTTCTTCGCATTCGTTGAGAAAGCTAATGTAAAGGAATTCTATGGAATTTTCCAGTTGTTTATATATTTTTATTATATTTTTTATTCTTTGTGAATTCATTTCTAGAAACGACATTTTTCGTATTTTTTAAAATTACAACTGTCTCGATTTTTCCCATGAATCCTGTTTAGACAATGAATAGTGCTGTAGCAGTCGTTAAATACTGGTAAGCAAATGTAAATTGATTACAAATTTTCAAATTTATAATATTTTTTCATCGTTCGTGGGGAAATTTATCAAAGATGATTTTGAAGTTTTGTTTTATGATTTTTTTTAATGCTTAATATTGATGTAATATTGCAACTATGTCTATCATTATTAAATCGCTAAATCTAGAGATTTGTTCTTGTCTTGTCAAAAATTTACTTAAAAGTAAGGGATGAGCTGAAAGATAAGCTCTCAAATCACCATATTTTCTATTGTTAACTTTATCTGAATTTCTTATTGTTCTTCTATGGTAATGAAATAATCTTATCAGCAAACTAGTCAAGATAACTAATCTTACTTCATCAAAGACATTTAGTACCATCCTAGAGAAATCATTAAAAAGTTATGTAAATGACAATAACGACAAGGATTTTGTTTTGAAAAGTGCTAACAATCTAAGAAGTTATGGATGAAAATTTGGGAAGTTTATAAAAATCTAATAATTATAATGAAATGTGCATATTTGAAGGTGCAAGATATTATTCACAGAGTTTGAAATGACCGAGTGAGTGATCGTTCTTTCTATGTTTGAATTTTTTTTTTTTTTGTGATAAAGAGGCAGAAGAAATGCTGCCACATTTTTCTACAATTTAAGACTAATTTTAAAATTTTTTTTTCTCGAAAATTGTTAATTCTTTCAACTTTTTCTGTATTGCGCTTATCTATTCATTTTTTGTCTTGTTATATTGTCCTTTTTAATAAAAATTAAGATTTTAACTTTAGGGTAAAACATACACTATTCTTACGTGGGATTCCACAGTTGTTGCATGCAACACGCACTTCAGTTAGCTCAGTTTTATTAGGAGGTTTGGGAGGTGAGTTATTTACAAGCTATGTTTTCATTCTAGATTTCTGTCACATTCGTCTTTTGTCACCATATTTTTTTTTTTTTTTTTCATATAACTATGACCTCTCTTCTTTTTTATGTTGTATTTTGTTAGTGTTGTGCGCAATAATAAAGAAATTTGTTATTCATATCATTTGAAAGATTTTGCATTTTTTACATTAAGTTGTTTGGCAAATAGGAAATATTGAAAATAACTTATGTGTTATCATTCATCGCGAATGGATGAGATTGCAAGATAAAAACTAAGAAAAATGAAGATATATAAATATATGTATTATCCTTGTGTATTGTTGAATTATTTTACAGCTAATTCTCAACTCCTCGTTTCTCAGTGTTAGTGTGATCATCATCTCTACTGCAACATCCACGTATTGTACGCTATCACTGTGACTGGAGTTTGGAATTGGTCAATCATCTCCTATTTAAGGAATAACGAACATTATTCAATAAATTTTTTTTTTTTTGAAAGACCTTAGTCTTTTTCTTTCTGGAAAATGAAGGAACCACCAGCAGGAAACACAAAATTAGATGATGAAAATAAGAAAGTGATGGCTGCTGGTGATTCAAAAATGGATCAAAATAATGATAAGGAGAATGGTGATGGTGATGAGAGCACTCAAAATGTAGCTGGCCGAAACAGTCCAACTGCTGTTATCGATCTCAAAGAACTTACTGAATCTGCTCTCATGAAAAAATTTGAGGTAATAATTTTCATATGACTAGAATGAATGTGAAATTGAAAAAGCAAAAGTCAAAATTAGCAAAGAAGAATAATTTGTGTAAAAGTGAGCTCGAAATATATAGTTGCTTTATAACTATTACCTATTTTAAAACTATTTACGATTCAGATGTTAACAGTTGGTGGAACATCGGCTGCTAAACACATAACTGAAGCACAACGACATAAATATCTTTTTTGGGATACGCAGCCAGTTCCAAAAATTAGTAAGTTATATTCATTAAAAATTTTACATTGTGATTAGATTTCAATGGATATGTTTAAAAGTAAACTGAGAGTCTTGACGATGAAATTTTAAAGTCTTGACGATGGAATTTTTGCATTAGTTTACAGATGAAATGGTGACAGAGAATAGAGCTATCGAACCTCCGTTGGATATATCAGAAGTACGAGAAGAGCCATTTTCATTGCCAGATCCTTTTTGTTGGTGTGATGTTGAAATCAACAGTGTAAAGGAGCTTACTGAACTTTATACGCTATTGACAGAGAATTATGTGGAAGATGATGACAATATGTTTCGATTTGATTACAGTCCAGAGTTTTTGCTTTGGTTTGCAAACTTTTTCATTTTGACATTTGGTAATTTGTGAAAATGAACGCAATATGCCAATTACCTTATCCAAAAATAATGAAAATAACGTAAATAGCTGGAGGAGTGGGTAGTATTGTGGGATCATCATTCAGTAGGTTGATTATGAAATGATGAAAGGCAGAAATTTTTTTATATAAGAATTCTTTGGTTTTTATGAGGAGCAATAATGATAACTTTTTTCCTAGTTATAAAAAATATCCTACTTTAGATAAAATAATACATAATATATATCCTTTTATCTTATAAGTAAATTTTACTAAGAAAAAGTCTACTTAACATCCTAAGCAAATTCCAGGGCATTAAAAGCTCCAGGATGGATGAAGAAATGGCACTGCGGTGTCAGGGCAAAATCAAACGGAAAATTGATTGCTTTTATTTCTGCTATTCCTTCAGTTATACGGGTTTATGATGAGGTACTTTTTAATTGAATGTTAGTGAGCGGCAATATTATGAAATGATATAATATTGAGTTTTAGATTGTTATTATTCCTATATATATATTTTCTAAATTTTCTGTCGTAATGAATTAAAAAACTTACCCGGAGTGTGATTTACAAATCAACACGCTACTCATGTAGTACATAATAAATCGTAAAATAAAGTAATTTGTTGCTCTAATTCACATATTTCTGAAGGCTTATTTTTTCGTTATTAACAGTGTACTATCAACTTTTTTTTTTATTTTTCTTAACTAATTCTGCATACCGAAAAATCATTTTCTTTTAGCAAATTAAAATGGTTGAAATTAATTTTCTTTGTGTGCACAAGAAACTTCGCTCTAAAAGAGTAGCACCAGTGTTGATTCGTGAAATCACTCGCCGTGTGAATCGAGAAGGTATCTTTCAAGCAGTATTTACAGCCGGTGTTGTCTTACCGAAACCAATTGCAACCTGCAGGTATTGTATTTTCAATGTCGCATTGAAAAACCGGAGCATTGTTTTGCTACGTTTTGTTTTTCCTATTGTGTCTTACGTTATGTGATTTAAAAAAAAAAAAGTAAAGGTTAATTGCCAAATCCGGATGGAATTTAATGTATTTGTACTTTTAAGATACTGGCATCGATCTTTGAATCCAAAGAAACTTATTGAAGTGAAATTTTCTCATCTTTCACGGAAAATGACAATGCAAAGAACGCTGAAACTATATAAACTTCCGGAAGTGTGTTTTATTTGAAGTATTTTGTAAACTTTCTTTCTCTTTATACAAGTAATAATAATGGCTGCTAGGTCACAATTTCCAGTTAAGCAAATTAATTTCTTCCTTTATTAACACCTGAAAGAACAATCAAAATTAAAAACGAACCATCGATCAAAAGTTAGTACCAAATGATTTACCATTAATATTCGGAGAAATATTAACATCGAGTTGTTATATCGTGTTGTTTTAGCATCCCAAAACGACAAACTTGGTACCAATGAAAAAATGTCACATTGATGGTGCTTATGGTTTATTACAATGTTATCTGAAGAAGTTTAACTTATCTCCTCAATTTACTCGAGCTGATTTCGAGCATTTTTTTATGCCGCGTGAGGATGTTATCTACAGTTATGTTGCTTTGGTTTGTTTATTTCTGTTATATAAACTTTTACGTTATTCAGAATTTATTTAAGTTATAGTATAACTTTTTCGTATTATTTGCGCAATCACTAAATAAATAAATTTATATTTACAGTTAAAAATTTGAAAATGAAATCCGAATTTGTATGGATTGCAAAGGATGAGTTGTTAGTCTATGTATTAAAAGTTTTCAGAATGAAGAAGATAGCAGAGTAAGCGATTTGATTAGCTTCTATTCACTGCCTTCATCGGTTATGCATCATCCACAGTATAAATCAATTCGTGCAGCATATTCATTCTATAATGTCGCCACTTCAGTAACTCTTAAACAACTTATCAATGATGCTCTTATTCTTGCACGAAATGTATGGCTATTATTGAATCATTGATTGATATTGATTTAAATCTAAAATTCAGTCACAAGTTGATGAATATCTGATTGCTCACTTTTTTTTTCTGATCTATTGCCTTTGTAGAAAAGAGAAAAAAATTGGATGTTATAGTTTGTTAGGAAAGGTTTCAACATTAAACTTATTAAATATGTAGTTATTTTAGCAGGCGCAAGCAGCAAAACGTTTACTGCAGTGAGCTTTTGAATTTTATTATTTAACCAATTAATCTGACTATAAATTGAATATGTGAAGTAATTTTCTGTATTTTATAGTGTGGTTTTGATGTCTTTAACGCACTTGATCTCATGGATAACAAGGAAATATTGGAAGATCTCAAGTTTGGTATTGGTGATGGAAATTTACAATATTATTTGTATAACTGGAAGTGTCCGGACATCGTGCCGGAGAAGATTGGTTTGGTGCTACAATAGGTTTGCTCTATGTTGATGCTATAGCTGCTAAGATTATTTCTAATTATTCTTTTATTTATGAACATTTTTATACATTTTGTTGGAGAACGATGTTTTCCAGATTAATCGTTTGATTAGGACTAGAGGTAGATGTTATCTGAGATAAACTTGGATAGTTTCTTTCTTCTACATTTGGAAATATTTGCTTACTATAAGATAATACCAAACCTTCTTGTTTTTAATAGCAGTGAAGTGAGTCAAGAAATCACATAAAACCAACTCTAAATGCAATGTATGATTTGAAAATGCATGTATTTTCAAGTCATATATGTAATTTCAGTAATCCCACATTATTCGGGATCAAAATGAATGTAATTTATGAATTGAAATTCAATGAATTAGAAATGCTTTAAACGTATCAACTGTAATAAAACAAAAGAAAATCATAGTATCAAATCTGATAAAACAAAAGAAAATTCATATTTTTGGTTGTCCTTTCTCAGGTTCTAGGCTATCTGCAGTTAACATTCCGTTGCTTTAAATTGAATTCAGGGCGGCAGCTATTACTCCTTCAGGTTTATTAATATTATCTTTCATCATTAAAATCATTAAGTTTTAAGGTTCAAACATGCGTCTTGAACATTCTATCTTCAAAATATAAATCGTACTATTTATTATTTAATCAGACAACTAACATTATGTTGTCATTTGCTTATTTGTTTAAATAAATTAATAATGTAGATGATTTTTGTGTTTATTATTGAAAGAATCAACCACCTATTCACTTGTATTTTAATGTATCTTTGCATCACAGTCAAAAACATAAACCTTAAACGATTTTTTGCTTTGCTTATTTTAAATGTATTAGATTTTTACCGGGGGATACTTAGCTTTAGTAACGTATGAATCCAAAATTTGAGTTTTTGAAGATGTATTTGTTTCTTGATACGGGTGCTGCTTGATACTTTTTCATTCTTACTCTGTTCATATGCAATTTATAATTCATTATTCTAAAATTTGTTCTTGCGTTGCTTATCATATCTTAATGATAATCTAGGAATGAAATATCATTACTTCTCTGTTACCTTCTATTAGCTTAATCTTAAAACTCCAATTGGAAGCAATAGGAAACTTAAAAAACTACAACTGTTTAATCAAATATTTTCTGATAAATATTTTTTCTAAATGAATCTTATCAATTTCAAATAATAATTTATTGTTATATGAAAGAGGATGATTAGATAAAAGACTAGCGCTTTCTTTTTTGAGAAATTTAACATTTGAAATCTATAGAGGAATTTTCAGTTTTTTGCGAATTGTTATAACTACTCTTTCCTATGTACTGTTTGTAGGAGTTCCAAAAACTCTTAAAATGTATGATTGAAGTTAATGCTTTCATTTACTTCGAACACGGGATCAGTACTACTACGCTAAGTCAGTGTGTCTTTTGTGATAAATTAATTGACTGATTGTATCATTGACTTTGTCATTTATTGTTGCTGTCTATGTTACTATTGTTAATGAAATAAAAAAATATTCAATTAAAGAGTTATTGCACTTCATCATTTCGTAATATTTCCATCCATCAATCTTCATTATAATAATAATTTAAAAAAAAAAAGAAAAAAAATTAAACCTAATAAATTTGCTACTAATGATACAAATAGTTGATCGAAACTTTACCAATAATAACTCTTTCAAAATTTCCTAAATTACAAATTTCATCATTTCTACATTCTTTATTTAACAATATTATAATGAATTTGATAGAAAAAGCGAGAGAGAAAGAGAAAAAAAAAAGAATAAATTTGAAAAAAAAAAAAGAAATGTTCCACTTTGGTCTATTTTTTGCATTTCTCGAATGATTTCATTTCTGGTGGTCACACCTTTTTTTTTTTTTTTGTTGGCATATATGATTATTGCGGCTAAAATTTGCTATAATTAAAAAACAGGAAATGAATTTTCCGGTGAAAATTGAGGTGGAAACACTTGTCAGTTTTTATGCTATGTCATAATTCATCACCGTTCTGTCATCATTTCATTATGACATTCTTTCGACAATCTCACAACATTTCGGAGTTGGTTATTAAAATTTTTTCTTTCTTTTTTTAAAAAGAACTAAAATTTTTAAACATCTTGCATATTTGTTTTTTTTTTTTTTTTTTTTGAGGAGTCCATTTTTAGATTTAATAAATATAAAAGCTTGCCTTCCTGTCATAATCTTGGCTCTTTCTTTCTTTCTTGTCTTTTAAATTTGGTTGTTGTTGAAGTTGGAAATGAACGTATCCGTTTTGATGAAATTTCTACACCATTTGAAATATTATGAACAATCTGAACGATCATTGGCCGAGGAGATGGGTTAATTTTAGAAAGTGGAAAATTTGATATTTCTCGGTTAAGCGGTATTTTTCCTTTTAATACTCCAATTTGTATATTTGATTGTTTATTTTTAATATTTGCATATGGCATCGTAATATGTTGCATGGTAGATTGAGAAAAAGTCTTATGCTTTTTGCTTTGTGGCGTTTTTTGCATCATTTTTTGAGCTAATTCATTTGCGCTCCTAGCATTTGTTCCAATTTGAGAAATTGAAGTTGAAGTTGAAAAATTCATCGATGATATTTGTTGTCTTCTCAGGGAAATTGACCTTGTTGATGATTTGCTTTCCTTCAAAATACCATTCGCTATATTTTCTTAATAAACTTTTAAATGAATTTATTTTTGTATTTTAAAAATGCAATAGATAAGAATTGAAGAAAAAAAAAAAAAGAAAGCAATGGATGATAATAAATCAAAGGATAATAATTTTTTTTTAAAATCTAAGATGAAATTATACATTGAATGATATCGTCTCATCTTTTTGAGGTTTACCTTTACACTTTTTCCTGACGATCTTTTCTTTTTAGTCCATTTTTCAAAATATTTTATTGTGTTCCACAATGAATAATCAAATCTTTGATCTGTTCCAGTTCTTTTCATAGATATCATTGTTGCTGGACTTGAATGTTGAGTAAATTTTGAAGATTTTGAATGATTTCTCGAATTTATTTGCTAAAATAGAATTTTTTTGGTGCTATAAATTTCGATGAAAAATTTTTCCCAGCAAATTGCTATTTCTTGATTTATTTGAAGAATTGATGAAATCTCGAGATTGAACTATAGCATCAGTACTATTACATAATCGAGATTTAAAATTTGTATGATTAGTCCATCTTATACTAAATCTGGCATTCATCTTTTAAATGCTGGTGTTATTTTTATCAAATTTATCATATTTCTTGTTTGAAATAATTTTTGTTTTGTTTTTTTCAAATTTTTGCATTTTAATATTGCTAACAGTTAAACAAGCAGAAAAAGAAAAAAGAAATGAAATAAAATTAATTGTAAAACTGAAATAAATTCAAATAATTTTTGAAGAATAAACTCGCATTATTATATTTATCATATCAGTTAATCTATTTGATAAGATTGTATAAGCCTAAATATTAATACTTAAATATTATTATTATTATTTAAATTATTGTTTATTATTATTATTATTAATAATAGTTATTTGTTACTATTATTATCATTATATTATGATTATTTTGTTTAAATACTGTTGATTTCTTACTTACATTATTTATATTTACTTACATTTTTTCATACTTATATTATCACGTACGTACATTATTACGTATATTATTACGTGCTACTACGTACATTATTATTACCTATTGTACTTACATTATCTATATTACTTATAATTTTGTACTTACATTAACCTTTGGAAGTATCATTTCAGATATTTCTATTTTAGTCAATTTGCTTCTTTGATCCCGAAAATTTACCTTTATTTTTCTTTCAGACGATTGTTCATAAGATTCAATTTCTTCTGCAATTCAATGTTGCTTAATTTCTTTAAATAACTTTAAGGTTTTCTTCAAATAACTTTTTTTTAAAGTTTTCTTTTTTTTTTTTAAAATAAATTTCTTTAAATAACTTTCACCGATGTTTCTGTTCGCAGTAAAGAATTTGCACCCTGAGCTTTAGTCTTTTTTTTTTAAGTATTAATTTAATTTTTGGCAATAATAAATCTACATTTTTAACATTTCTCAATGTTACCTATTTTGTACATATATTTAATGTTTTTATTTTATTCTACTCTTATCATTTTCACCTTTACCTGTATTTACCTAACATTTCTTTCATTCTATTAACTTTGATTCGACAATTCTTACAGCAAAAAAAAAAAAAAAATGTAAACAAACTTTCATATTGTGCTAATATTATGCAAAATATCAAATAAACAATAATAGTATATGCTGTGATACCAAGAATGGTAATAAAAAATACAAATTTATGTGTTGCATAAGTTTGAAAACTTCCTGAAAAGAAAAAAGAAAAATTGTAATTTGATAACATTTTAAATTTATTTTAAATTTTTTGCATTCTCAAATATTTTGCATAATATTTTTGCATTGATCAAAATTTACTTATAGGTTCATAGTGAAATATTTTGACATTGTTTGATTTGACAAATTGTTTCGGCCAATTTTGAGAGCAATTTTGTATGAAAACTTTGATGTGATTATTTTTAGTTATAAATATTTGTTGCACCATACAATGCCATCCAATCTACAATGAATTTATTTAATTGGATTTTCATTTAATAATTGACAAAATATTTATGAGTTGCAATATTAAAATAAACAAATAAATGATAAAAAAGAAAAAGATGATAAGAACAATAAATGAATTTTATGACTTTTGTTGATAAGATCATACATAGAAGTAATTTTATGACTTTTGTTGATAAGATCATACATAGAAGTAATTTTATGGCTTTTGTTGATAAGATCATACGTAAGTATTCGGATTCGTGGTGCTAACGATAAGCGCATGTGACGTAGATGACGTGCTTAATTGAGCATTTAAGAAGCATTTACTAACTCGTCCTAAACATTCCCAATCATTGTCCTGTAAAATAAATGAAAGAAAATTAGTTTTAATTTCAAATATTTTTTCTTAATGTGATATTTGAAAAATTTTCCTAATAAAATTAATTCTGAAAAATAACTATTCTTTTTTTTTATCACATTTTGTCAGTTTCTGATAAAAATTCTTGCATAGTTTGGCTATAGATACAATCAAATTAGATTTTTATCACTTTTTAAGGAAAAAAAAACTGATTCTTAGAATGCATCTTTCAAATCAAACAAGAATAGTTTTCAAAAAGAAAAAAGAATTTGAATCATTGCTAAGTTTAAATTTAAATTGAAGAAGTTATATTACAGTGGAAATATGCAAATGAGATGTTGTTGACGAAGTAAAACTGATCATTTTGATACTTCCAATGCATTGACTTACAATTGTTGTACACATTCCATCATACTAAAATTAATTATTTTTAAATTTATGTTTTTAAAAATTTCTTAAGCATTTAGATTTACATTATAGTGGTATATGCTTAATGAGTTAGCAAATGCTGATAGTTTTGCTAGTAAAATTTTTCGTTAAAATTCAAACGGTAATTTTGGTCGTGAACGTTATAAATGGAAAATTTTAATAAAATTGACAAATAAATGTTTGTTTTGGTTTTTCATTTCAGTATAATTTGCATTTTAGTATTTCAATAAATACAAAAGCATTTGTTGAATGTAAAAAGTAGCACAAATCCATAAAAGATTCAAACATTTGCAATATTGAATGATGAAAAGAAATAAAATTGACAGATAAAAGTTTACAAATAAAATAGATAAAATAAAAATTTAAAAGTTGTTTACAGAATTCTGTCGTTTACATTTTCATTCATTAGCATTTCAAAACATGCACCTGATGCTTTGAAAAGTTTATTGGAATATCAAATTGCCAATTGTGAACATTGCTAAGAATGCCAAAATTCTGTTTGATTGTGTTTATAAGAATGAATATTGTTATGGTTACCGACCGCATAGCAAATTTCAAAATTCCATTAACTGATAATTAGTGATATCATTCATATTCCTTATATATCGTTTTTTTTTTTAAAGCTCAATTTGCGTATTTCAGGATGGTTATGTCAATAGGTTGTAAAATATACAATAAGCTCATTTATTATTATTCTTGTTGTTATTATTATTATTACTATTATTATTGTTTATTTATTTATTGTTATTATTTATTTATTCATTTGTTATTCTTGTTATTATTATTACTATTATTACTATTGTTTATTTATTTATTGTTATTATTTATTTATTTATTTATTTATTATTGTTATTATTATTGCTATTATTATTACTGCTTGTTTATTTATTTATCGTTATTATCTATTTATTTATTATTCGTGTTATTATTATTACTACTATTATCATTGTTTGTTTATTTATTTATTCTCACTATTTATTTATTTATTATTGTTATTATTATTATTATTATTAAACATCATTATTATTACTAACGTCCTGCTACTTTTTGCAAATTTTTTCTTTTTCCTAAAACGTCACCATTCGATGACATCAACTTGAATTCTTCAATATTTCATTTCCCTTATTCTATTATTATTTGACATATTTAAATGATACATTCGGATTACATCATCATTTAGCTTTGTCTCATATTTCACATCCAACAATAATTTCAAAAGTTGCATTAACTAAACGTCTGTTCATAATAGAATTTCATACATCATCTATTAGAGATGTTAGATTAGCTTAAGTAATACTTAAAAATCATAGAATTTTTTCAGATACAAATTGCGTCCAATAAAAATTGATAAATTTTATAGTTTATAATATCGATTACAATATACTGTCTATATGAGTAGTATTTAACACTTAATCCTACTCAAAATTCATAGATTATTTTTTCAAGGTCTCATTTTGTCTAAAATTTTTTTTTTTTTCAAAATTTTTCATTTAATCAAACTTTTGAGTCATAATGGAATAGAATAGAATAAAAATGGCTATGATAGATTGAAAATAAGACTTCTTCGTGAATGAAACTAATTTGGTTGAGAAGCAATAGAAAGAGAAAAACGATATATCTAAAATAAAAGAATAAAAAATAAGGAAATTATAGTTTACCCATCGGTTACTTCCTGGTAAGTTACCCATGAAAGTTACCTATGAAAAAAAAAAACTGGTAAATCTGTAATTGATAGCGCTAATTGAAAAATCCATCAATTAGCATTTTTTTGCGCTGTTTGCAAGACGTAACATTTAATCTAAATTTTTCTTCCAACTTTTTTATTATGATCCATGCATTGTAACGAGTCAAAGGTCAAGCATAACTGTTGAATAATTATATCATCCAATTTTAAAAGACTTACTGCTTAACAGCAATTATCATTTTGGAATGATCAGATGGAGATAATTAAAGAGAAATGAAGGAGGTAAACAGGTAAATGAAGAGATTCCGGTTGATAAGATGAGATGAAGGAAGTAAGAATGATTCCGGTTAAATGTAAAATATTTGTTGATAAGCATTTTGATAAGCTAAAAATATAGCTTAATTGACGATGCACAATTTGAAATTTTTATAAAATAATGTTGGCATAGCACAAATGATATCCTTTTGATTTTATTAAATTATGATAGATTACAAAAAAAAAAAAACGGAATAACCGAATATAAAACCGATTTTAGCAAAAATAAAATTTTAAAGAAAGCGATGATCAATCCACACTACAATCATTTTATATTTTGATGCATAAATTGAAATGAATTGAAAATGGTCAAATGAATTCAAATGTATCCGTATCGTATATGGAAATAATTTTTCCATAATTTATCGACAACGGAAAATATCAAATCTCAAATCTATGTGTTATTAATAAATTTTATAAAAACTCAAAAAAAAAAAAAATTCTTTCAGTAAAAATTTAATTTTATTAATGTCAACTCTAAAATGAAATAAAAACGAAAGAAGAGAAGTAAAATTTTATTTGTTCTTTTAATTTTCAAATTTCTTTCCTATTAGAATAATATCTGTTAAATTATTGCAATTATTTTTTCAAAAAAAAAAAAAGAAAAAATGATTTGATTACTTTACTTGCATCATAATTAATTCATCTATTATTCCCTGCTATTCCCTATTAGTTATTAAATTCTTTTATCAGTTGCAGATTAAAAGGAACTGATTAAATTTGTAGATTGATTTCCTGAAACAATCATTAGATTATTTCGTTTTACTCAACCGTACTTAAAAAATGGTTTGAAACTATTTCTACTTTAATGATTAATGATTAAGGTATAATTTTATCTCTGTGATTAATGATTAAGGTATAATTTTATCTCTGTGATTAATGATTAAGATAATGATTAAAATATAACTTTATCTCTGTGACTAATGATAAAGATATAGTTTTATTTCTGTGAAATTTAGGATTAAACAAAATAGTAATAATACATTGTTCAAATTCATTTATCAGTTACAGATCAGATCAAAAGAAACTGATCAAATTTTTAGATAATTCTAGCAAATGAATGATAAAAGTTAGGATGAAATGTGCAGTTGCATACTTTTTAAACTTAACAAAATTTTTTCGTTTTGTTCTACCTAAAAGACATACTCAGAAGTAATTGAGGGTAACTATGATTTGGGCAAAATTAAAATTAATTTCATTTTTGATGTCTTTGCCTTAATTTTCAGGTGTATAAGTTAAATCATTAACATCTTATCATTATTAAATTATATGCTTAATGCAAGGTAAAACCAAGATATACCCATTAGGTATGTTTCGATTTACCTACCCATTCCTGGCGAAAAGGTATAGTAGGATATTACTAGTATGTATATTAATTAATCTTATCCAATCTTTCAGTTAAAATCAGATAATAATGAATGTTTTTCTTCAAGTAAAGGATTAATTTATGAATGAATGAATAATTTTAATAAATGAAAAATGAGTGAAGGGCAAAAGTAATCATTTGCCCGCTTATTGGGGATATCAATTTGAGGACAAATGCGCATTTCAGCGACAGTTCATTCGTTTCACATCGATATGATGGGAAAAAGTACTTTTGAAGAGTTCAATGATTGCTACTGATCCGACCGTTTTACTTTGTATTTTCCTGTTCGTTCATTCGGAAAGTCATAAGAAGAAACAGTTTTCTGTTTTTTCCTCTTCTATGAGAACAGAAACCGGATTGCTAAATTGAGGGAAAAAAGAAAAAGGTTTGAATGAAATAAAAAAATAATGGTAAATTATAAGAAATTGAATTGCACTTTAATGTTTGTGTAATGAAATAGAAAGAGGGAGGTAAATAGATAGAGAGAGAGAGAGAGAGAGGGAGAGAAGGAGAGAGAGAGGGAAAAATGACAAGAAAATATTCCTAAGGTTGGATAGATCTCTCTTGTTGAATAGTTATTATTCTTTGCTAACGCACCGCACTTTTTCAAACTATTTATTGTTCAATTTTATAGCATTTTAAGTTATTCAGGTAAGATAGGAAGGATAATTAACATTTTTGGAAAATATTCAAGTATTTATTGATTTTTTAACAATAAAATTACGATATAGATGAAGTTGAGATCATGTGAAGGTCAATGCTTATGGTTTGACCTTGATTTTGAAGTGTAATTGGACTGATTAACCTTTACTTTAACACTTTCCTTTTCGCATTCTCTTCATCATCATTGATTTCATTCTATTATTTACTGAAGTAATTAACATAACCAGTTAATATTCCTATCCTATTTTATTCCATATGATTTAACAAATCATTTACAAAATAATTTTTCTTATTTTCCTCTTTTCTGCTTCCCCAATAATTCTCCAATTTTTTTTTTCTTTTTTATAATATAATAAATTGTTTTATGTGTGAACAAAATATTTAGGTATAAGAATGAATTGCAAGTAATGCAAGTAAAATTTAAAATTTAAAAATAG
The DNA here is from genome assembly GCA_005281725.1 of Wuchereria bancrofti. NCBI lineage: Eukaryota > Metazoa > Nematoda > Chromadorea > Rhabditida > Onchocercidae > Wuchereria > Wuchereria bancrofti. The sequence goes on from SSBO01000001.1 coordinate 9,868,642, forward strand.
TGCTAGCAAAGTAATGCAAGTAAAATTTAAAATTTGAAAATAATGCTAGCAAAGTAGCGTAAGTGAAATTCAGAATTTAAAAATAATGCTAGTTTTATGTTATAGGAATGTAGATAATTGAGATTATGAATATGAAATGATTGCAGATTGAAAGAATTTTAAAAGCTTTGTGAAAAAGAAAATAAATAAATAAATCTTTATTTTCAGGAAAAACAAATCAATTGATGACATATTCTCAAGCACAAATATTTTTTTTTTTTTTTTT